>JAPVRG010097180.1:0-14314 GCA_029783565.1 Rhagoletis cerasi | reverse complement strand
GTTTAGGAAAGTTTACTGCCGAATATATTTTTGAGGAGGGCTGCCACCTGTTTGAAAATTTGTATTCAGGTAAATTGATAAAATAAATGAAATTTTACTATACGAGGATTAAACTAAAGAAGTTGAAGAAAGTTTATTGTCGAAAATATTTTTGAAGCGGGTTGCCACCTATATTAAAAATTTAATTCAGTTAAATTGATTAGAAGAGGTAAATATTTATTTATTTTTTTATTTATTTAATTACTCAAAAAACACAAGAGTTCTTACTGACTACTCACTTAGTGCTAATACAAAATTATTCAAATTAGTTCATAGATAAATTATGACTAAAGTACAAATTGCTCCATTGATTTATTAAATGTAAGATAGTTCAAAAATATTAATTCAACAGAAGAATGAACTGATTGTTAGAAACTGAATTAGTACACCATTGAAGAAATTGCGCGATATGTTGACTTGAGTTATAAGATTATAAATTAAATTCCCAGGAGAAAATCGATACTTTACCTACTTTCTAAATACCTTCGAAAATAAATTAACTAACACCCACATTCATAAAAAATAAAAAATGCTTCATAAGTCGAAAATTTGTTTGAAAATATCACTTCCTAAAGCTCTTTAAATCTATTTTATTTCTTATACATAAATGAGGCCATAAGGGTTTTGGGAGGGAGTAACAACACAAAAATACTTTTAAGGCGCAGCGGAGACCGCCGGGTATTTGCCAGTAACATATGTAAATCTAGGCGTTGAAATATGTATGCATGCCATTCTAAATGTAGTATTTTATGCATAAATATGTGGTCTCATTTTATCTGGAAATCTTAGATCTCCGGCGGAAAGTACTTATGTACATATGCGTTTAAAAATTCATTTCACTATCATTTCCTAATGGAACTCTCATGCTTATACTGAATTCAATTTTATTTACGATTCTATAAAAGTAGTTAGCCGCGAAATGCGAAAAAGTTCCAACTACCTAACCTACTTAGCTCGGTAAATAGACGACCAATTGGCTGTCTTAAACTTTTACTGCTTAATCTCTTACTTGTAACTGCCACTTTTAATGGCTTCACTGACTGGCAACATCGTCGGCGGCGAATGCATTTTGCTACTTTGCAACCAACCGCCATTGCCCCTGCCGCCCTGAAAGTTTTCTTTTACTCAGCCTTGCATTCGCGCATATTTTCTTAACCTTCGATTTGTCGACAGCACGCGTCTGCGGTCTTCTTTCTGTTTTCTATATTCGCTTCTTTCAACACTTCCACCTATGCTGCGCTCTACTTGGTCCCCCTTATGGCGTTCTTTGACTTCTTGACAATCCTTTAGTAAAGAATTTTTTTATTTTCAAAGTACTTCTTGTTCTTGCCCCAATTCAATCCTTTCAAGTCGCTGCTAAAACAGCGATAATTTTCTCTTTCATTTCCGGAGTATTGGCCGCAAAGCGGATGCATAAAAATTTTCTAACAACTACGCGAATTTTTTTTTCCGACTCACTCAAGTAAGCAAGTTGTCTGCTGTTAAATTTCGTGAAATGGCGTTGTAATACAAAAAGCATTGGATAGTACTTTGTTAGTATGGATGTATGTGTTCAAGCTTAGCATATTTAAAGGCAGCTTGTCGTCTCTCCACCTGTCTTACCATGCTTCGATTGCAATCTCGTTGAAAGCGAAAAACGTTTTAGGTCGCTGCTTTTG
Source organism: Rhagoletis cerasi (assembly GCA_029783565.1). Taxonomy (NCBI): domain Eukaryota; kingdom Metazoa; phylum Arthropoda; class Insecta; order Diptera; family Tephritidae; genus Rhagoletis; species Rhagoletis cerasi. The sequence goes on along the minus strand of JAPVRG010097180.1, from coordinate 12,617 downwards.
GCATTTCTTTCATTCATTTCTCGGTGACACGGAAGTTAATGTTTTCTTGGTGGTAAATATCATGATGAGTTTGTTTTTATAAATTTAGATTGGAATTTATTTTATGTATGTCTTGAAATTTTTTTTAAAGAGAATTTAGCTTGTTGTGGCACTTGCAACCAGGCTTGTCAAAGCTTTTTATTAAACGGCAGACCCAAGAATGCCAAACAAAATTACAGTTCAGTGTCATATTAAGTTCCTTGCTGAAGACCCTAAGCTAATGAAAATCGATTATTATTTTGAATAGTTTCGGCTATATTTCATTTGTTTGCTTAATGTTTAATACTTTTATATAAAAATCTAGCAAATTGTTTAACAAGCGCCATACGGGTAAAAATCCACATTTCAAACTTTGTACAAAAATTCAACAAATTTGAATAATTTCTACAAAAACTTTGGTCTCTTTATACAGAATTTTCATTACAATTTTAGGCACGTCGTTTTAAAGCCCATAAAATTAAAGAAGCATAAAGTGCAAGTTTTATGTGGCTAAGAATTCGCGTTGATTTTTAATAATTTTTTTTGCTGACGCTGCTAGGCATTTTCTTCCATATAAAAAAATTTTCGATCATGCATACTTAAGCTAAAAAATTATCAAAATTCAACGGTATTTCATAGGCACTGCATACTTATTTTTTTTTTTTTTTTAATTCAGAACAAAAAAATTTGAAATTTTGGTGGAATTAATAAAATTTTGTTCAATGTTTATAATTTTTGTACAAAGTTTGAAATATTGATTTATATGGTACTTGTTATATGCTAGACTTTTATAAAAAAATATTAAACATTAAATAAACAAAGTAAATATAGCCAAAACTGGTCAAAATAGGGCGTTTGTATTATTTCTGCCACCAGTGTTTATCGACAACAATTCTCATAAATTCGCGGGTGAATATTTTGATAATGATATCGATAAATATAACGATCATCATGCGGTCAAGGTATTTAAAAGTATTGTCGACAATTAAATTGAAAATATTATCTACACCTCTATACGGCTAAATCAACTTTTTTTCTGGGTATTCGACTAAACCAATTTTTTTAGGAGATTGAGTCATAAGAAAGGTGTATTAAACAAGGTGTGATTCAAAACTCAGGTAGGCTCTCTTTTAAGGTACCAAAAAATATAAACGAGCGATTGAAAATTCATAAACAAATTTTTTATAGGATGGTTCTTCTGAGAGCGTCAAAATCAATCACACTTTGTTGAATACATTTTGGTCATAAGTAAAAAAGTAATTTCTCCGTTTTTCGAACTTAGCCTCCGAAATCGAGATATAACCCGTCGAGGTTCGAAATTCGCCTTTGGTAAAAAAATATTCTTAATTATTGTAGGCAAATAACTAAAAAAGTAAAAATATGGGGTTGGTCCGCCTTTTCCTCTTATTTAAATGGTTTATAACTTTTTTTGTGTAAACTTGTATTACAGGTGTTATAAGGGGTTAAAGGTCAGATCTTTGAAAAATTAAAAACCTGATATTTCAATAACTTTCGAACCGATATAAAAAACAAGTAACACCGTTGCATAAGAACTAGATAATCATTCTCAAAAATAACATTTAACGACTATAATTGGATTTATGCGTACGTCAATACGAATTTATATGAATAAACTTTACGACAAAGCATGGTGGTATGAGTTTACAGTGGACCACCGAAGTGAAGAGAAGTTTAAAGTTTGAGTGATATTCTTGTGTGCCCGTTTCTGCAGTTATGAGAAAGCTCAAAGTGCAAGTAAATGTTTTCAGATGTTTTTCGATTTTTCTAGTGCAATTCTGTTGCAAGGTTATTCATTGCTGTGATAACCATAATTTAAAAAAAAAAAAAAAAAAAAACAAAAGAAAATGGTATTACCGTTGCATTTAGGACTTGAAAAGTCTGCGTGATATATATATAACGTTGGTCACTGCTACGATAAGTGTACTTATTTTTTCCCTTGCTTCGTATTTCTTTATTTAAGTGATGTTTAAATTATTTTATTCAAGGAAAATCCAATGTCTGCCATTTTATATAAAATTTATTATTTTATGTTACTTTGAAATAATGGTAGTATTTTTTTTCAAAAAAAAAGTGCTTTTAATTGACAGTGGCTATAGAAGTGACCAACGTTACACATATGTAGCAGCCCAGTCTGTCTCAAGCCCAAATGAAAAAAATTTGTTTCTATCAATTTAATTGGCTAAATATAGTCGCTACAAAAAATTTCAACAAAATCGGTCCACTTTGAAGTTTCGGTCATTAATGGGTTAAATAAATTGTTGCTTTATTAATGTATATGTTTCAATCATTCAATGTTTTTACATGCAAAATCACATAGATAACTCCATCCCTTTCAAAACTTTTTTTCTTTTGGTTTTTTTCGATCAGTGCCGAAAACTTTGACCCAATAAATTCAACTTTAGAAGGCAGCTAGCCCTCTACTAAAGACAACGGTTCATGCATTAAGCTTCGATTCGATTTTCAGTACGAATTCCTGACCTTGAGCTCACTTCATCAACGGAAAACTGTGTCTCAGCTCAAGCTTTTTATGCATGAGGCCCAATAGCTTCGACGATAGTCTAGCGGTTTTGAAAGCAATATAGCGTCCTTAGTAGAATCTTAATTGAGGACTATAAGGAAATGTCATGCAACGTCTCCTTTTGCTGGATTTTCGAAGATATCAACATTACAGGAAACAACAAAGCGCTCAGCTACTCTCCCGGTTATGGGTACGTGTCTCCTCTTGACACTCGCTTGAAGAGGGCACTCACAATGGACAATTCTGTAGCCGAGTGGAAGTATTGAATATTCAATACACGCCCTCCTAACCTAATCTAACCTAACCTAAGGCTCTGAGATGACAATAAACGAGGTAGACAACTCTACATAACCACCGTTTAGAGATCAAACGAGTATTCGATTAATCGATAAATACGAGTAAACTATAGCCGTTGAAAATGATTTGTGGTTCAAGCGAAAGGATAGTGAGATTTAAAGGTCATAATGGCCGCGTTTAAATGGGAAAGATACGGAAGATCTTCAGAAACTCAACAGATGTTTAGTAAGAATTCTTACTGGCGTCATCACAGAGCACTGTGCAATTGCACCGAAGCGAATATTAGCGAGCAGTCTCTGCAGACGTTTACGCGATGGGAAAGAGAAGAAATCAATTGACCACTTTTCGTGTAGACGTCTGAGCCTACAGTCGAAGCGACTTAAATATATACCTGCTGTCACACTTGTTCTTAAGTCTGGCAAAAAATTGTGTGGCGGAACTCTATGACCTTCTCATTTTCATTTTGGATAGAAATTGGTTCAGACGGTTAATGTCTTGATTATTATTTCTTTACTCTTTGTAAAAAACCCCTCGCTGGGGCACATACTATGGGAAACTTAGTAAATCTTCGAGTGAAAGTATGCAGCTTTGCATATGTAGACGCTCTCTAAACCTAAACTAAGCCAACCTAGCTTAACCCAAAGTCAGTTTGAGCAAAATAAAATCGTTATGAGCTAATGACACCTAGGATCCCAAATTTTTTTTTTATTTAAATAAAATAAAAATTTGCACAGTTGATTTTTAAAGAAAATAACTACAAATTTAAATAAGTCTGAAGAAGTGGCTCCAATCAATCTATGCCCAAACACTTGGAGTTTCCAAGGTTTTCTACTTTAGGCCAAAAATCCAATTACATACAAATAATGCATGGCAATGGTATATGATTTTAAATATTCCACGCCCATAACTTCAGGTTCAGCAGATTGTTAAACATACATATGTATTTATTTTGAAGTGACCGTATAAACATATATGCAGATATAAAAATACTTTTTAAGTTCAAGGTAAATGGACCACCCTTGACAGGGCTGGCCTTAAAATTAAATTCACGCACGTTTCTTGCAAAGCAAAAAATATTACTCAATGCAGTCTGACCTTTTCGCAGCCTACGAGAGTATTTTGCAACTCTGCATCACTTAAGTGAAGCAATAATGTGCACTTAATGAAGTTTCACTACATGCAAGCTGTTGTTGCTGTAATTGTTGTATGACGGATCAGGTAAAAAGTAATTCATATCTGTCCATACAACGATTTCATTAACGTTTAAAAAACGGCATTGCACTTTCCTGTGCATATGTATGGATACATGTAGTACAGGATGTATGTACATTAGAACGTACCAGTAAAAAAAGTTCGCCGTGCACCTTCAAATGTAAAGTATTTTGGCAAGTCAATTTGGAAAAAAAAAAAATTTTTCTGCCGAAAGTTGATATCGCATTTTTAAATTTTTTAGTCTCGAGGAGACAAGTTTTTTTGTTTCAAAGTTCATTGACCTCGAGTACCCCGTTCTTGTACTTACCCTCCAGATCTTATCGCCCTAACGTACCACCCTAATGTCAATAAATTGAAGCTCGTCGAAAATAGTTCAACTTTTGCTGAAAACGTATTTCGATTATTTCAGCAGAACTATTAAAAACAAAAAATTCTTGCCGATTATTGGTAGGTGCCACCCGTATACAGAGAAAAATATTACCTATAAAACAATAATATTGTCTCTATGAAAAATCCCTAGGCTAAGAGGTAAAGCAAAGGCAAAAATCAAGAAAATTCCATAGAGATTGCTTACTTATTTTTTGTGAAAATTCCAGGGCCCGAGAACAAAAGGTATGATCGAAACTAAACGCCGTTCTCCAAGTTTTGTTCCGAAAAACGCTCAAAAACCCAAACCGGAATGATAATAAAACTTTCGGGAGTGTTTTCATAAGGAGAACAGTGAGAACGAAACTGTTTAGAATGTTCTCAACGGGAACTATATAAGAAAAAAACCTTGGGGAACATTCCCAAAGATAACAAAATGCGAACAACAATAGTTTCGGCAACATTTTTAATAGAACAAAATTGGAACAAAAGTCTCCGGAACGTTCTAGCAAAGAACATAACGGGAACAGAAGTTTCAGGAACTCTCTCTCGAAGAATAATTTCCGAACTAAAGTCTCAGAAACGTTCTGGCGAGTACCTAGATTTTTCCTCAAAATTCTGGATACAAATTTTTAAATTTTGATGAAATTTTTTTTTGAATTTTTGTAATTTGTGTACAAGGTTTGATGGGCAAAGATCATCAATGTTAAGAAAGTTCAATATTGTCTGACTTGCAAAACGTCAATTGATTTGCATACGTACAAAGTATAATGTTCCATAACGCCGCACTACACAATGTTGACAATTTTTGTTTTTTTTGAGAACGTTCTCGAGAGTTTGTTCTCTCTTTGTTCTTCAAGGAAACGTATCTGAACGTTTTGTTCTGTTTTGAAAACGTTCTCGAGGGCTTGTCTTCTTTGTGTTCTTAACGGAAACGTTTCCGAACATTTTGTTCTCATTTCGTTCTTTTTAAGAATGTTCCCGAGAGTTTTGTCCTCTGTTCTTCCCGAAAACGTTCCCAAACGTTTTGTTCCCAGTTTGTTTCCATTCAAACTCAATAATTTTGTTACCGTTTGGTTCTTTTGTGGGAACGTTCTTGACATTCATTTTGTTTATAAGAATATCTTTTAAAAGTCACTCTTATTGGTTTGTGATGTCTTCTTGAATTTATGACAAGTAATTCCTATTATTAACTGCCATTCAGTAGGTCTCGGGGTCGAGGACAGGTCAGCGCAGACTGTGTTTTTTTTTTTTCATTTTCTATTTTTAGCGTTTCTTCTTTTAGTTTCCATTGAAAAGGTAATCCCACTAAAAATAAGAAGGTATTCCCCTGAAGAAAAACCATAGAGATACCTTCTAACCTGGGTTCTTTGTGGCTTTCGCTCTTTGTAGGTTCGGCAAAAAAAAATTTTTTGTTCGAAATTGCCTTTGAAAACATACATACCTTAGACTCAAAGGTATACGGCGAACTTTTTTTGCCTTTAAGGCGGTACGATCTAATGTACATACTTACCTGGATATTTACATATGAATGTTTTAAAAATGGTCCGGTAAGGATGTGGAAATATCACGTTGCATATGAATATTTTTACTTTTTCTTCTCAATGCGTATGTAACTTGCATACCTATCTATAAACATACATATATATGTTTATGCAGGTACAAAAGTTGGCACATTACTGTGCGTGTGAGTGTTAAAATCAATGGGAATGTAGTCGGCTGGCTTGGCTGCTAAGTGCGTTGCTTCCTGTCAGTGCGCTGGCGGTACTCGTGGCACAGCAATTTCACCTGTACATACATATGCGCATAGGGTTGTCCACACACATACTTGCGCACAAACGTGTACATATGCTTGCCTGTATGTGAGGTGCAAATTTATTTTCAACAATGCAGAAAATATGCGATTTCAGTGAGAACATCTTAATGCACTTAACAAACAATCTTTTTGCACAAATGTACTAGGGACATGCATACATACATGTATACATATATATATGTACATATGACATACATACGTACATATTTATGTATGTGTTTACTTTTGCTCTATGAGGAAGTGTATTTTATACAATCAGTAGCCACCTGTAGAAAATGAAGATTGTAACTGGCAATGGAGGTGGAACTGGCGCCCTTAACTGCAAAGTGATGGCATGCTGGGCGTTTGGTTGAGCGCTTTATGGAATTCAATTAGTTGTGCAATGCTTTTAAAGTGGAAAAATGCGTGACATTCTATGATACATACATATATGCATGCGCATGTAAAAAAGTGAGTCGCTGAAAATATGTATTAAGCAAATTTTCTCACTTGATTTTCAAAAAGAAAAAAAAACTCTACACTCAACTGCCAACTGTTGCATTGCAATGTACCGAACTCCTTTTTATGCACCCTTTAGCCTTTAATTTACTCACTCAGCAGCGAAATACTTTAAACGACTTTAGTTGATACGCTCCATTTACGCGCTCACTCAACTGTTAAAGACAATGAACCTACGATGGGGTGCAAGTGGGGGAGAAGTATTGCTGAAGAACTTCAATTTCTGCAAATTTCTTCATTTTACTCAACCGTCACTGCACTCTGCTGCCACTAACAGCATCTACACCCAGGCGAGGTACAGCAATAATACGCGACTAACAACAATAGCAAAATGGAAGAAATCACCACGCCAACCCATAATTCGCCGCATTTAAACCGCTTTGCCGCTTAGCTTTTAAAGTCCTACGGAAATCCTTCGTATTCCTTATCCTTAATCTTAATTATAGCAAGCAGACAGGCCAGGCGCGCGCCCATCGCATACCTCGCCAAATTGTGATTGTGTGAGTGGAAATGGGAGATTTTGGTTTAGCAACAGACCGCCTAACAGTCATACTGGTAATTTGTAGTGGTTGTCAGCATGCGAAGAAGAAGCAACAGCCGCAGGAGGATGGCATGGCTAGTGAGGCTGGTGTGATGTTTTTTTTTTAAAGCTAGCATCTAAGAAGCGACCAGAAAAAGACCAAGACAAATTTTCAAAATTTACGCCCTTTACCATGTAAGATTTGTCGTCGTATACGTCCCCGCCTCATTTCAACGAGTGGCCCACGCTCTGCACACATTCCTAAAAAATGCTTTTCGTGGCGTGATGGCAACGGTCTGCAGACTCTATGAATTATGATGAGTGGCATGTCGTGGCATGGCGTAACTTTGCGCAAATGTTTTTTGTTTCTTTTTCAGCTTCTGTGGTTGTCACACCCTTTTCACTGGTTATGGATGAGTTTAAATATGTTTTTGAATATTTTTGACAATTGGCGTCTAATGTAGTACCCGTGGCGAATGGTGTATGCTTTAAAAAATCTGCTACGACTTTTATTAAGACAAATGACTGTGTTTTGCATGGCGGGAGTGGTTCTGTTTTTTTTCTATTATTTCTTGAGCTTGATTAAAAAATTATTTTCCGTGAATAATTACTTTTTCCGTTCATTACGCTAAACTTTAGAAATCAGATGATTAAAAATAATTTTCTTCATTTTTTTAGTACACGTATTGAGTGTAGGTATAAGCTCTACAAGAGACATTTTGGTGTATTCTCAAGTTATGATAAACATCTTTTGGATTTCAACAAATATTTTCAACCTGGCTAGTGTTAGAGGACTAATAGAACGGCCCTGAATTCAATTTCCTTTATTACTGCTATTACTGGTTAATATAAAATATTGAATTTGATAAATTAATGGTGTTTGGGGAGTTTTACAGTAATTAATTTTTTAAATGTAGAACCTTTTTTTAAATAAATGAACGCATCTTTGTAAATTTGCTGTGAAAAAAATATTAAGGTAAAATAAATGTCTTATGAGTGTTTCGGATAAAATATATTGATTTAAATACATATATTTATACATAAATAGAAAATTAGATGTTTAACTTTTTTATTACAGATGTCAATATGGTTGCGGAGCCCAAGCCACACCAAATCGGAAGAAAGCGACAGAATGTTTCCAAAACTGGAAATGATTGGTAAGCAAAGAAAACAGTCGACATATTTTGATTTTATAAATTTTTTAGTAAGTTTTAATAGCATTTCTAAAAATCCACTCCACATTCCGGCGCTGCTGTTTGTTTGCGTGGCGTCTTATGAAACAGTGATCACAAATGCGATGCAAATTGCAGATTTGTTGCAAATTTACTTTGTTTCAGATATAATGACTAATAGAGTTCTCAAAGTTGAGGGGTAATTCCTCAAAAAATATTGTATATCTATTGCTGATGTTCTTGCATTTTTCGAACACACATTTATGTATATATTTTTTTAACTTTTCCAAGCCGGTCCAAGGTATTTTCGGTTTAAAGAGCCTAATTCTCTAAGTCTTGTCTCAGATATTTTCTATGCACAATCGTCTACTTCCTCATTTCCCGGAAGACCCACTACGCCCTGGACCCAGTATCGATTGACGATGTTGTGCTGAAGAGTTGAAACGTTTCTTCAACATTTCTGTACACATATCGATTTAGTCGTCTCCGTAGGCTTTGTTCGTAGCTTGAGTATTAACAAAGAGGACGTGTTGTTTAGGATCGGGGTATGTTATATTGTGAACCTGTGAACTATCCTTAAAATAGGAAAACTAGATCAGTTTCAGTTGTGGAAACGTCTCTTAATAAAAATCATAATAATTTCTGTGGGGAAAGCAATTTTTTTTATCGATCTTCAAGATCCGCAACGAATCTGTCCAAAAATTTAGCACGAAACTTTTTTTTGTCCAAACCTTATCAATTGTCCAAACCTTAGAGTGCTCTAAACTGCAATGGGCATTAAGTATATTTCGACAACGTTGTCTCTCGGGTGTATTTTATTTTTAAAAATTATTTTATACCAATCAGCTATACTTTTTCACAAATACATATATTTCTTAAAAACTTCCAAATAATAATAGGTTCTTTCCGTACTCAACGCGGGATCCCGCGGATGCCCAAAACAGCTCAGAAATCATTCCCATACTCAAAAACTGGGTAATAGGGAGCGAAAATTGGAACGTATTGGATCGTACGTGTCTTCTTCTTCTTCCTGCCCGAAACAGCCCGGACTTTTTCTCCGGGTAAAAATGAATTAAGTGTCAAAGTGCATATCAGCTGTTTTGTGCTTACATGTTGCTTGCATTTACTTTGTGGTTTTAAGGAAAAGTGAATGACCAGTTGATATATCTTCAATCCTTATAAACTTATTTATTAATAAAATCAAATTTGTGAAACCAAAATTCAATTTCCAAGTGTTTGCTTTTTAATCGCAACAACAAAAACAACGTGAAATCAGCTGTTGTTAAATTCTGGGCACGAAATTTGGGTTTTTGCGTTCCCGCACTTCTGGACATTTTACCATTTTTGAGAGTGAATTTTTCTCTTACTCTCTAATTACCGGATCCGGTCCGGATTGTACGAGAAAGAAGAAATTAACCCGATTCGGACCACGTAACATGAATTTTCAAAATATTTCTACTCCAGAGTTATCGGGTAGATTTTTGCATTTTCCAAATAGCTCGATACCAACGCCACCTAGCGGTACTCTTTCTTACGAATATACATATTTCCTATCAATAAGTTAATCTACGTTCCTTTTTTGTACCAAATCGGAGATAATATAAAATAAATTCGTGAGTTACATATGGTCTTGGAGCCAAAAAAGTTACATTGGAAGGACTCCTCTAGTTTTCCCATACTTTTTATCCTTTTCCAGAAAACATTCCGATTTAACTTTCCGCAAAAAAAATTCAACTTTGTGTGATACTCAACTTCAAGTGATACTCTTTTCAACGAGAAACTTTAATTTATATATAAATCCAGCATAGTGATTTTATCGGACCAAATCTTACTTAATATCTAATTACGAGGTTTTATTGACTTATTGAAATCAGATCATGCAATCAATTTTTAACCATTTTCCCGATGAGCTAGAAACTTGAAACATCAGGCTTAGCTCAGAAGTCAATGACAATACAATGTGAAAGATTAATTAATCCGCTACGTGGCGCAGGTGTCGAGATAAAAACCCGTGATTATGATCGGATATGCTTCATATTTATAATGTATATTACCTACATGGAAGGCAATAGCTGCACAAAAAATGTAGGCGGTAGGTGGGGCGGGGGTCGAAATATTTCGAAAACCTGCAGCTATGGTCCAATTTGGTATATTGAGAGCGTATATTACTTAAATGGAAACTTAAATGGAAAGAAATAACTCCACAAAAAATTTTGCCGTTTTTTAACTTTATAGTTTTTTTTATTAATAATTTAATAATTCATAAAAGCTTATTTTTTAATTTTCTAATTTTTGTACTTGTACTTGAGACAACCAAAAGAAGGACCGAACGCGGTATGGCAACTATGAAAGAGGAAGGGCCGAGAAATATTGGACCACTTCCAGTTTTACTCATAAACGTCACAACTATTTTCACAGAGTTATCTGCCAGTTCCACTAGAAAGGAGATTCCGCTATAACCTTAATTACCGCGGGATAAGCCTACTAAGTATTGCACATAAGGTCCTATCGACAACACTGTGTTGAAGACTGAAGCTCTTCGTGAACCAACTGATTGTGCTTTATCAGTGTGGCTTCAGACTTGTTAAATCAACCACTGACTAGGTCCTGGAATATGTCGGTAAAATGTGAATACTTATGTATATTGTAGGACTCAATATCAAGGCCATCAGCGAAGCATTTTCTAGCAAAAAAAAGGAGGCAAAAATTATTGGCTTAACCGTGAAAGATAACAAGATAAAGTATGTACCTCCTGGCACCACGCAATATTGGTGGGACATACGCCACTGTTGGCAGATATAACTTTGAAGTCATTAAGTTGAATCCAGCAAAAGCATTAACCTATACCAACTATTTCAGTCTGGAGATCAAGCGAAGAATAACTCTTGCCAAAATCTGTAACTTTGGGCTCAGTAGGCAGTTGAAAAGCAAAGCTCTCTCTCAACAAACACAGATCACGCTCTATAAATCTCTCACCTGGCCCGTTCTTTAATATGGTGCAGGCACGTGACCAATGTCTAGCGAATAATAGAAAGCTTTGGGGCTTTCGAGAGAATTATTTTAAGCAATATCTATGGCCCTATTCGGTTGAACGGCAGATACCGAAGAAGATGCAACGACGAAATGTAAGAGCTTTTAAGTAACTAATATGGGCGTAAAAGAACTAAAAACGTGCAACTATTAAGGAGGAGAAGATGTTTTAGCTTAGTTGTTTTGAAACACAACCTCGCGCTTCAGACGTTCATATTCTTTCCTCGGTCATGATTTGGATGCAAAGAACGTCCATTGTTTCAAAACTAGCGGCAGCGATAAAAACCGAAAATGTTCTACGGAGAAAACCACCAGTCTTTAACCATCTTTCCAAAGCATGTGGTACTTTTTTCTGGGCATAAGCGCTTGAAACTACCAAATTTGTAATTTTCCTTTACCCAGACAATAAGGATTTTGGGTTCCATTTCATGTTTGTTCATACGATGCTGTGCACTGGCTTCAGCTGTCAAAAACTTTTAAATTTTTTTTCTATGTAGTTCATTTTATTCCAGCAGAAATATCATGGATCCTCAATTTTGACGTTTTCTGCAGTTAAAAACAATTATATGCAGTTTCCCTTGCAACACTTCCTTTAGCTATTCAAGAGGCGTAATTTTTGTATTCTTCAGTATAAAACCGTATAAAAAACAAAATGTGCAACATAAATTCTTCCTTCTTACCAATTTTTCCGAGTCGATCTTACTTAAAAATGAGACTCAGATGTAGCTTCTTAGAAGTCTAGAAGGATAGTAATAACTGCAGTTCTTGAACAGAAAAAAGTACCTATTCAAGTAAAGCAGTGTGCATTTTTCTTAGTCCGTCATCTTAGGTGTTTTGAAATTTATATCCTTGCGGGAAATCCCCTTTGAACCTTGCCTCTCAACTCTTACCCTGACTTACGAGGTTCTGCTTAATCTCTGGACTCTCGGAATGACGTAACCTAAAAAAATTTTTCCACTTTTTTTTTGGTTTCGATAGTTTTTGAGACGCTCTTTCACATGGTGAAAACTAGAAAGTCCTAACTTGCTTAGAAGTGTACTAAAAATGTAGAGAAAGAAGAGCACAAATGAAATACAAACAGAATTTTATTGAAAACTGAAAAAAACATCGCTCTTTATATACACACACGAACTTATCTCATTTATGCTC
>JAPVRG010097179.1:0-13866 GCA_029783565.1 Rhagoletis cerasi | reverse complement strand
AGTCCAACGGTGTCAAATCACATGATCTTGGTGGCCAATTGACATCGCCACCACGTGAGATAACACGGCCATTGAATTTGTCGCGCAAAAGAGCCATTGTTTCGTTGGCTGTGTGGCAAGTGGCACCATCCTGTTGGAACCACATATCGTTCACATCCATATGTTCCAATTCGGGCCATACAAAGTTCGTTATCATCTCACGATAGCGAACACCATTCACAGTAACTGCCTGACCGGCCTCATTTTGGAAAAAATACGGCCCGATGATGCCACCAGCCCATAAACCGCACCAAACAGTCACTCTTTGTGGGTGCATTGGTTTTTCGACAAGCACTATTTAATTATCATTCGCCCAAATGCGACAATTCTGCTTATTGACGAATCCACTGAGGTGAAAATGTGCCTCATCACTGAAGATGATTTTCTTCGAAAATTGATCATCCACTGTTGCCATGTCTTGCCAACATTGCTCGATTGTGTATCTTTCCATGTTCAAATTGAGTTAGTCTGAAATTGAGAAATGTCAAATGAAATGCAGAAAAAACTTGACGTTTAGGTGTGGTTCACATTCAACATCGGCCCTTAAAATTTAACCACCCTTTAGCTGCCAATAGTATGTGGACCGTCTGATCGGACATTTTTTTGTTAATGCTTCTACTCCACTAATTAGTTTTTCCTACTGCTTACTTACTTAGTGCTTTATAGGGCAAGCACTTAGTCAGTTTTGTTTACGAAATTCGTGGACAGTTCTCTTATCGAAATTTTTGTCGATACTATGTTCGATATCGTTAAAGTCGAGCATTTATTTGTCGAGATACTTTTATGGGTTTAGCTTGAACTTAAACTTCTAGCTCTACAGACAGAAGGAGGACGGAAAAGAGAAACTAGTGGAAGCTGATCGGCTCAAGCCACGAACATATGTAAGCACATACCTTGCTTAAAGTAGATCTGCTTAATCCCAGACAATACGATTGCATGCAAAGTAGAAAATTTTCTGACTGTCATTCGAGAAATGGAGTTTGCACTATTTCAACCGCCTATCTGTATTACTGTTCAGACTTCCAGCAAGTCACACATGTTTTTTACCCAAGATGAGACATGGTAAACGGCTTTAAGCCAGTCCTTCCTAACCTGTTTACACTAACTAACAAAAAGCTGTAGCTCAAGAGTTTTGCTTGGCTTAGATGATCTGCTGACCATAGTATTCACTGAATAACGTAAAATCTGAGAACGTGTCAGCTGACTCGATCTATCTTATGGTAGCACCATGTAAATGAAAACTCAACTTCGTTTAATTTTGACGTAGCGTAAAACTTTGACGTAGAAATCCATGGCGTTTTGATTTTTGCGTAAAATCGCGTCAGCTGATTGCTCCCTCGCACCCACTCTTGTAGTAGGGCGATTTTTAATTACAAATTTTCGATATACATCGAAGTATTGATTTATTAAAAAAAGCTCGCATTTTTAATAAAAATGTTCGATACATACGAAGTATTGATTTATTATAAAAAAAGCGCCGCAGGCGAAAACTTTTAATAAAAACTCGCGCGATTATATAGAAGTATTGATTTATTGAAAAAAGCTCCGATTTTTTTATTAACAAATTTTCGATATGCACAAAGTATTGATTTATTATAAAAGCCCCGATTTTTAATTACAAAATTTCAGTGTATATCGAGGTATTGATTTATTTAAAAAAAGCCCACATAACTCCTTTTTGAGTTGGCAGCGCTTTAATAAAAACCCGTAATCACCTTTAAAACGTATGGCAGCACACATTTGCTCTTACTGTAAGCTTACTTTCTTATCTCGATTCCTTGTGCATAAGTGCGCTCGGGTATATAAATATAAAAAATAAGTGGGTAATTTTTCCTTTCCAAAAAAATTGCCGAAAGAGCGTTAAATTTTGGAACTCTCTTAAAGATTTTTAGGAATAATGTACTAAGTTTTTATTAGCTAAAAAAAACTCTTATTCTTCTACTCCTTAAATACACTTGGCAACTCTACTCTACTTGGCTCTTTCTTTCTCTCTCCCTCTCGTTCCACCAGCCACCAGCGGTCTGCCCAACAGCGCGCTAACACGAAAAGTGGCCATTTTTTCGCTTCGATTTGCACTTTTGTACGCTCACTCGCTTACTTATTCGCTCTGCAGCTAACCACTTTACACATCTCTATGATACGCTACCGAATTTGCTCACCTTTCGACTTGCTCCATGCTCCTTGCCCTGTGATGCTATCATTTTAACATAGTTAGTCGTCGCTGCTGACGTTGCCATCGCCGTCGTCGCCGTCATCATTGTCGTAGACTTTTATTATTATTACTATTATTTTTTGTTTTGTTTTTTTGTTACGTTGATTGTTTGCAATTAATGATGACCTCTGGCTATGGGTCGTTCAACTGGAAATGGCCAGCTCGTATACATGACACTTATACATACCCTGCAGAAAAAGATTATCAATTGATTATAATAACCAACTTTCTTGTTATCTTTTTTGCGGGATTCCGATAAATAACTAACTTCTAATTAGCTATGAAAAAACTAACTTCAAGTTAGTTGTAAAGTCGTGCAGGAGTCATGCAGACGTTATCGGGAGTTTGTTTTCTTTACAAGTTTCTATTTAAATATCCTCATTCAAAATTACTTTCAATACACTTTTTTTCTGCACTTCGCAGATTCTGTTTCGTATTCAGGACAAATACAATAAAGGTCGAAATTTTGTATTATCATTTTGATGTTATGTCTGATCGAATTCAAATATGAGACCATCTACAAAGAACATGTAAACAAATAAGCAAATATGTAAGGTTAAATAAAATAAGAAAATAAATAAAAATATAAAAAATATATCCAAACTAGTTAGCCACAAGTTAGTTGACTTCTAATGCAGAGTAAACCAGTTCTCACTACTTTGCGGCCATCGCTCTTCAAAAGTAATTAGTTACGACCAAAGGAAATAGTTAATAAATAGTTCCAACTAGTCGACTGCTAGTTATTTAGTAGTTAGCTACAAGCTAGTCCCATTTCCTGCAGGGTATAAATGCTCTCATGCACACACAAACATATACATGTGTATGCGAATGCATATGTGCTACATTGACGACCCAAAGAGTCAGGCGTTCGGTCAGCTTGGATCAGGACATTTTAGCGAGTTGTGTCACTACTGATGGGATTTTTATAAACGAGCATATGTGTCTATGTATGCATATGTTCAATATTTGTAAGCTATGTGTATGTAAATGTGAATGTATGTTTTTGTATTTATAAGCTCTGATTGCAAGCTGAAAAAAGCTGATGCTGCTACTGCTGCTCCATGTCCAAGTTGTCCATGTCTATTTTACTGTAGTTGACGTTCTGCGTATATGTTGCTGGCTTTTTACGCTCCTTGTTGTAGTAGCTTTTGTGGTTGTTGTTGTTGTTGGTGTTGCCACTGCCACTGCCGATGTTGGTGTCACCGATCGCTTGTCAAAACTCTTGTTGATACTTTTTGAGTTGTACATTTTTTTTTGTTATTTTGGCTGCTATTTTTACTACTTTTTTCCTCCTGTTGCTGCTGCTTGCTGCTGTCGATGTCTGCCGCTATCCGACCATATTTCAAAATGTTGCTCACACTCATCGCAAAGGCCATAAATTGAATGTAGCCAGCAAGCATTTTTGCACACACACACATCCAACTAAATACATATGTAGTATGTGTAAGCTCGTGCATCTACTATATATATATTTATATATGCGATTTCGGGTTCATGTCACCTCATATGCAGATGAGCTATAGCTGGCTAGTTGCTACCAAGCGAATTGGACGAAATCGACATTGCAGCATATTAACCCATTTCTGCCGGGACATGTTGAACACAGCAGCTAGCAAGTTAGCCATACATGCCCAGTGCAACAGCAGAGCAAAGAGGCGGCAAGCGGGGGTAGTCGCTCGGTCATTGCATTAATGAAACCGGGTGAAATGTGACAATGCGGCATGTTGAAGTTTCATTTCGGAAAATTGCAAAAATGCGCATATCCATGCTTTATGTACTTTTTAAGTACTTTTTCGTTGCATATGCACACATACATACATACACCTCCGGGCATTGAATTTCCAACTCACATAGATATGTATGTGTGACATGTCATGCCAAAAGATATGTTGAGCATATCGAGTCGTTGTACGAGTACACACATACATATGTACACGTACGCTTGTCACATGTTTAACATATTGCCAACAAACATATATTCATATATTACGAATCGAATAAATCGAAAATGTTGCATCATTGCAACTTTATTACAATAGAGTATGTACAAAAAGAAAAAAATCGCAAGCAAATGAACGAAATCATGCAAGTTGAGATGCATAATGAGCGTTTGTGTCTGGCACAGCTATCAGTGCAAGCGAAATGCTAAAGTTTCTTTTCTACCTCATTATGCAACAAAAGAACCGCAGTAAGTAGTAAAAGTTTATTCATTTTTTATAAATTAAAGATTTTTCGTGCGATTTAACTCCTTCGCTGGGTGTGTCTGCATATTCACCGTTGCTTGAATACAGGTAGCAAAATGTGTTTCAAATCGATTTCACTTGCGCGCAGCCTTTGCTTGAAGGCGTGCAAGAAAGAAATTTACTTTTTATGCATATGCAGTACTTAAGTAGTTAGTATGAAGGTGTTTCGGCGTCAAACAAAAAGTAGGTTACTCATACGCCCTGGCGCACTAGTGCTCATGCTATAGAAGAGCATAACTCTGCAGTGATATTATGCAGTGTAGTAGTTTATAGGCGAGTGCCAAGAGAAAAAATATTTGCTTTTAAGCCTGTGCAAAGTGTGCAACTGAATAATTTAAATCTGTTTTGAGGGCGTGAAGAGAACATTGTTAGTGGGGTTTCTGTTTTGGGCGAAGCAAGGATTTAAGTTTGCGAACTTTCATTCGATATTTAAGGGAAAAAGAGTAGCGTCGCGACGTAAAAAATATACATATATATATTATACCTATAACATCGTGCGACAAAAATCAAAAAATTTCCAAAAAAACGAATAAATCAGTATAGTTAAGAAACTAGAGGCCTAATATATGTAGTAAAACTGCGTTTTAAGATTTTCTCTCTAACGTGAGGATTTCTTTTAAAAGGACTCTGAGATTTTAAAGTTTTGAATAGTTCAAAAAATAGTTATAAAAAATTCAGTGCAATGTAGAATAAAAATATGGGCACCAAATTAAAGAGAAAATTCCGTAAAATTAAAAATAATTTTTTTTTTTTTTGGTTTAGAAGGACGAATAGGAATTGAAAATGTCTTTTCAATTATTTTTATTTTTCTAACCTAGGGACGAAATTCGAGGATATGGTCGTGTGTATAATTAATCCTTAACATATAATTTTTTCCAAAATAAATATTGCGAATTTTCAAGGATAAAATTTTAAAAGGACATTTTTAATACATTTTCGTCCTTATGCATAAAAAATGTATTTCTTTTCAATTCTACAGAATTTTCTCTTTTTTTTTTGATAGCCGTATTGTTATTTTACATTGCACTGAATTACAAAAATTAATATCGATAACTGTTGTTATGATATCGAATATATATCGAGTTTTATATCGAAATTATATCGAGTATTATACCGAAAACTTATCGTTTTTAAAATCGTGAAAAATATCTGGCATAATATTTATAAATATATCGAACACGGTATCGATAACATATCGAAAAATTTGTACTATTTTGTAACTTTTTTCGATGTGCATATCTACATGTGGATATTTAGATGGCTTATATCTAACGTATCGAAAGTGTTCTCGAAACTTATTTCGATAAATATGCAAACTGAAAAGTTTATGGTTTCAAAATAACGATAAAGATACCGAAACATATCAAAAATTATGTGTGTATTGTGAAACTTTTTTTCGATAAACATGGTTTATAATGCCACTAAATGAACTCTTAGCGTTCTCGTAATTTATTTTGATAAATATATTTAAAATTGTATGATTTAAAAACACATTTTATGTACATACAAAAATTAATTTAAAATAAAATGGTGATATACCAAACAAAACCGAGTATGACATCTATAATTATTCGATATCTCGAAAGCATAGATTCTATATTTTAAAAAATATCTAAGTATCAACCTTTGTAAAGAAAAATTCATCGAAAAGTTGATCGAATTAAGTTTTTTGACGATGATATATAAATATATATCAGTTTTGATATCGTGAATAATATCGATTATAATATCCATAAATGTATCGAGTACATTACCGATAACGATGGGAAACAAATCGAAAATAAGTATATTCGAAAATGTTTTCGTTAAATATACATATAATTAAAAATGTCTGTAAATGAATCGGTAGCATTTTCTAAAGTTATTGATAAATTTATGGCGTAAAAATAACGATAACCTTACATATATATGTCGATAAATTTAGAATAAAATTCAAACTATAATATCTTTTAGTACATCGATATTCGATTTAACGAAAGCATCGATAACCT
This sequence comes from Rhagoletis cerasi, assembly GCA_029783565.1. NCBI lineage: Eukaryota > Metazoa > Arthropoda > Insecta > Diptera > Tephritidae > Rhagoletis > Rhagoletis cerasi. Next base: position 7,381 of record JAPVRG010097179.1, on the reverse strand, counting down.
TACCATATTTTATAATTAACAGCCATTGCATCTATAAAGATATCGAAAAGTTGAATTATGTAATAAAATTTATCGATGATTCCACCGATAAATGTATCAAAAACTTGGGTCAATTGAATTTAAATTATCGTAAAATACATCAATAAAAGTACCGAAAAGCTGAGTCAATTGTGTAAATGTATTTAAAGATTCTACTGTAATATGCATCGATAACGATATTAAAAAAAGGAAAAATTTTCGACAAATATGCTTTCCGATAAATGCATACATGTCTACAGATGTCTGTATATCGATCGTGATATCGCTTAGTCCTTTCATATCGATATAAAAAATTGGTTATTATGCATGAGCAAATTTATCGACAAAAAAAAACTACGATAAATGTATCGAAAATTGTATGGATAGTATCTTAAAATGTGTCTTACGTACACATGCCTATCGTAAATGATACCGCTTATCGCGGTCGGGTCGATAATAAAATCGATATAGATTAAAACATTTCGATAAATTAATCGCCTCTTCTTCTTCGTGATTGGCGCTGTAATCGGCTAAGCGATTCTGGTCTAGTAAATTACTATGTCGATATTTCCGTAAAATGTGTCTTTGTCGATACATTTAGAAAATGTAGTTTTTGTTCAAAGAGTTGTCTTACAAATAAATACTCCATATTCTCATGCGCCTTTAGTTTTGTATTGGACATACATTGAATCCCGTTGTCAACTCAACAAACGATTGTAGCTCAATATTAAAAATTTTGTCAGTAAAAAATCGAAAATTGTTTCGACAAATATGCCCTCCGATTTCGAAAAATTTATGAATAATTATCTAAATCGCTAATGCCTTGAAATGTCTGAAATCTTTATCGATAAACTTAGAACAGGATCAGTGCCTGTAACTCAAATCTAATCTCATTCTGCTTTAGCAGAGGCCAGTTGGTCCTACTGATTGAATCTCGTGGTCAACCCAACAAAAGATTGTAGCTGAATATTGGTAATTTCATCAATGAAAAATCTAAAAATGTTTCGAAAAATATGCCATTTGATACATACATACATATGTACATATACTGATTGTGATATCGCTTAGTGCTTTCATATCGATATGAACAAATTTTTTTAAAGCAAGATGAGTTGTCTTGTGGCATCAGTGAACGCCATTGCTTGGAATTTTTATATAAATAAATAATTTCCATTGTCTCAATACTAAATAAATAAGCATATACAAATATACCCTCTTCTGTTATTCCAACTAGACTGCGAGCAACTGACTTTAAGTTCTTAAATGCACAACGTGTACTTCCATGGAAATTCCTTCTCTCTTCAGTGACTTCTGCAAATATTTGTAATTTCAATTTTTCAGTGAAGGATTATTTATTAATTCAATTCCCTGAAGGAAGCTGAGCCATTGCACTCAAGGGCTATCTTTTCTATGCTTTAGCATACATATACAGGGTTACTGGGAAGATCGTCTTAGATATCTACATAAATGACAGTATTATTTATATTATTTCTGATTAATTTCTTTGCGTGACATGATGTCCAAAACTCAACCGTTTTCGAGATATTCGATTTTTACTAGTGTAGGGTAAAAGATCATAAGGAAAAAATACGTGACTAACTGAACTTAACAATTTAAACTTTTTTATTCATTATAATTGCTGATACAAATTCTCACTATTTTCATTAAATTACTTTTTTCTTATTTTTTAATTTTTAATTTTTTTTTAATTTTGGACATCATGTCACGTAACGAAATTAATCTGAAATGACCTAAATAATAATGTCCTTAAATATCTAGGACGACTTTCCTGGTAACCCTGTATAGGCACACATACACACAAACAAATCTATGCTTGTGTAAACATGTCTACTGCAAATGCATCCTGAAGTGCTTTTTATTGAAATTTTTGACTTTTGTGTTCATACATTTTCCCAAATGGACGTCGTATTGCCCAAAACCTACACACGCGCATCGCACAAACAAACACATAGCACACTCAAATATCTTCAATGAAAAACGTACACTTCTCGAGCAAGCAACCAATTGCTCACATCTGTTGTCTGTTTATTTCCTCATAAATACTGTAGAGGGAAATTTCAAACTCTTATTGGATTCAATAACCAGCTGGTCGCTTTGTTGGTCGTACGAACAGCAAGAGCAGCATCAATAGAGCAGCCAAACAAAATGATTCATATTCAATCCAACCACAACTCATTCTCTACCAACGTCAAGCTGTTCTCGGTATGCATGTATGTACTTCTTAAGTATAAGCACTCGTATGCAGTAGTGTGCTACCAATTGGAGTTGGCACGCAGCAGCTGAGTGAGTGCACCTCTTGACCACCAGTTGGATAAAAATTTTGTCTAATGAAATCTCTTGTGACATGCAGCTGCACTCGGAGAAATTTACACTGCCAACTAAGCACAGAAGTATATACAATTTATACAAAGATATACAGGGTGTCCCAGAGGTCGACGTCAAGCCGGAAACGGGTGACAGGCCAGGGCAAATAGGCGTCACTCTCTGTCTCGCTCACACCTCGTAAAATGACCTCTCTCCGTCTCACTCAAACTAGAATTATCTACGTTAAATGTTACAGCTCAGAGGAGTCTTGGGTATACTGCAATCGTTTTAAGTATGTAAGAAAAAAATTTTCAAAACTGAGTTTATTTACAAAAATTATCCATAACACTAGTTTACACGAAAAATTAACCTTTGTAAACAAATATTTTCTAGGCTCACTTTGGGTCGCTGAATATGAAAACAAAAGCCTTTTTTTTCAAAGAAGTGATTTCGAAATTTTTTCGAAAGACGTGTTTTTTGGTACCTTTCGCAGTTTGTCAATATCTTTTGAAAAAATTATCTAATTGACGCAAGCAAATCATCCAAATCGGATAAGAAATGTCGATTTTAAGGAGCACTGAGTACAAATTCTAACTTTGTATTTTTCACAAAATAACACTTTTAGTCGGAAATTGAAGTTTTTTTTAATTTTTTTTTAATTTTTTTTCTTACTTCTGGACGCAAATTCGAGAAGAATCTAACCAACACAAAAGAAAAAATTCAAGGGAAATAGCTTATTTTCGACCAAAAGTGTGGTTGTGTGAAAAATACAAAGTTAGAGTTTGTACTCAGTGCTCCATAAAATCTACATTTCTTATCCGATTTGGATGATCTTGGACCCAAATTTTACTGCAACGATTTATCTTTTACTCAAATTTGAAAAAAAAACTTAAACAAAATTTTTGTTATTAAAAATAAGCACCTACAAATGTGTAATTTTCAAAAATGATAGAAAATTTCACTTTTTTCGATTTTGGTTGCTAGTAACAGTAATAATTTTTATTTAAATCTGCATAACTTAGATAGTTTTGTAAAGGGCATCAATACTTTTCGAACGGTAGGTTGCCTGCGTCGATTAGATAACTGTTTCAAAAGATATTGACAAATAACTGCGAAATGTACCAAAAAAGACGTCCCAAAAAAGACGACCCAAAATTATCTTAGAAAAAATGTTTTTTTCTTAGGTTAACGCGATTACGTCAAAATTTGTCGACTAGTGTAATTTAAGAAAAAATCTAGCAAGTGTTATACCATTTTGGAATCCTTATTGAATGCGCCAACTTTCAAAGTTACTAGCCAGAATTAGTGTACTACATTTTTTTTCAGAATCAGTTAAAATTGGGCAAAAAGTGCCATTTTCTTCCAAGCTAGAGCAGTTGGCTTTACAGAAGCATTACACAGAATTACATAATAATAATAAAACTGAGAAAAAGTAGTAACGGGAATTAAAAAACCTTCAGAGGGTGTGGATTTTTTCGTTTTTTTTGAACTCCTATAATTTTAAAAATGCAGAACATAGGTAAGGTTAGGAGGGCGTGTATTGAATATTCAATACTTCCACTCGGAGACAAAATTGTCAATTGTGAGTGCCCACTTCAAGTTTGTATCAGGAGGAAACACGTACCCATAACCGGGAGAGTAGCTGAGCGCTCTCAAGTCATTAATCTACTAAACCAATTGCTGTCCCTAATGAAGCCGAGGAGATCAAACAGTTCCACCTCCGCTATCTCGTCCAGACTGTTGAAAAACCGTGATACCAAGTACTTGAGGCGCTTCGACTGTAGCCCCGGACATCAACACAGAAAGTGTCCACTTGACTCTTCCTCATCTTCATCACGGCAGCTTCTGCAGAGAGTACTAGTTGGTATTCGCCATCGTTGGAGCATTGGTGCTTAGCACAGGGTCCTGTGATGGCACCTGTAGGGACTCTTAGTGCAGACTTATTGAGTTTCAGTAGGTCCCTCGTCTTTCTCCTACTAAGCCGCGGCCATAATAATCTTGTGGTCTCACAGTTTTCCGTTTGTTCCACAAGTCATTAGTCACGACCACGGCGTATTCATCAATTCTCCTAACGTGATCCCGGACGGAGCTATCTGGTTCTTCTACTGTCATCTCTGATCCGTATCTGGCCATCTCATCAGCCGCCTCATTCCCTTCGATATTATGTCGGGGGACCCAGCATAATGTGACATTGATATGGCTCAGTGACGCCAGCGTGGAGCGACATTTCCATACAATTCCCGATTTCACTATGTTAGATCCAATTGCCTTCAGTGCTGCCTGACTATCGACAAAGATAGTGGCTTTATCTGCTGGAACCCTAAAAAGACTAGCCGCCCTTTCTATAGCGTATATCTCTACTTGGAAGACACTACAATCGTTCGGCAGACGAATGGACTGGTTGATCTGCAGGTCCTTCGAGTAGAGACCAACTCCGGTTCCTTGTTCCATCTTTGAACCATCAGTGTAGATGGATATACCTCCCTCTGCTACTGGCGGTTTCATTCTTCTTTGGTCGGGAACATAATCTGTACCCTAGTATTGAAGTCCCAAACCGGCGTATTGAAATCAGTTCTGGCTCCTATGTCAGCTTTAAATCCATTGGGCTAGCCCCTCTTTATTTCATTCAGTGCTGCTGCATGCCCGAAATGGGTTGCCTTCCACGTGTTGGCCTCTCTGAGCCTGCGAGCGCTCTTTGCTGCCGTACCATGGATAAAAATATGCAGCGGTTGCAGGTGTAAAATACAGGACATCGATTTTTTTTTATATTTTTATGATAACTATTGTGACCTGGCTTGTCACCCGTTTCCGGCTTGACGTCGACTTCTGGGACACCCTGTATAAAGAGAAAGTTGCTTTTGAGTGTTGTATACTCAACTTTCATTGCAAGTAGCCACACCGGCAACCGATCAACTCGGTACACAGGTGTGCTTAGTTCCGGTAAGCGACGTCCAACGTCAGTCAGCTACCCAGTTTTACCAAGATTCCGCAACCCTATTTCACTTTATATCTATATACTAGATAAATATATACATTTATGTGTCTGTGTATGCGACATTGCAACAGTAGAGATTTACATAAGCAACTGAGCGCTAAAGTTTTGTGAACGTACTCCCTCAAGGATGTCAAAAAGCAAAAAAGAGGAGATACGAGCAAAAAACTTTTGAAAAGTAGTGAAATTCTAACAAAAAGTGCCAGTTAAAATTTAAAAGGGAAAAAATTATTAATATGTGGTTACATTGCACTTTACAGCTTTAAAGTTAAAATTAAGTTAAGACTATGCTAACGCGACTTTGGCAACAACTAACTTCACCGCTGAGCCACTGCCACTGCCATCGCCATTGCTATCCTTGCTGACGTCATCGGCAAGCGTGTCAGCAGGTAATATGTAAACGCTGCCAGCTTTCAAGGCAATTCAACTGCCAGCTGTGTAATCATGCACGTACAAAATACATACCCATGCTTAAGTATGTTTGTGTCGGTTTGTCGGTGTGTCGGTAGCTGCAATAAGCGCGTGTTGGCTAAGGCGCAACTCAATGACATAGTGTAGTCGTGAGGCGATAAAATATGAGATTATGACTACGTAATAAATCTAGATTTATATTAAAGCGCACAAAGAATTCTAGCGGCAAAGCAGCACCAAATATCGGAATCCGGGTGTGTACGGTGAGAGGCGGTTGGGCTCACCATAGCGGCGCCGCTGCATAATTGTGCCATCAAATACTTTTTAAGTTAACGCTTGCTTACTGTGGTTGATAAGGAGTAATTTTATTAAATCACAGCAAGGTTGCAGTGCGAAAGTGGTGATTTGGGAGTGTAGATCGATTTGATTAACTGCGGTAAGGAGTTCGCAAAAGAATAAGGGAATTTTTCCTTCTTGCCATCTACATGTGTATGTATTTTAGTCACTGTACGAATTCCTGCGTACTTTATTAAAATTTGTACTGAAGCGATCAAGTGCTGAGAAACACAAAAGTTAGAGAATTTTAATTTTTAGAAATTCATGACAACATTTCAGAAAATTGCGAAAAACCCCAGGGACCGAAAATAATCGTTAAATATCACGATTTTTATTTTTCGATCAAAAAATAATCGTAATCTTATGATTTGTATTTTTTCGATCATTTTTAACCATTATAACGGATACTGCTTTTTTATGACCGCTTTAAATCTTTTATGATCGAAAAAATAAAAATCAAAAATATCGATTATTTTTTAATCGAAAAATAAAAATCAAAAATAACGATTATTTTTTAATCGAAAAAATAAAAATCAAAAATACCGAATTATAAAGCGAAACGCAACAGAGGTATTTTAAAAAATTTTGTATGTTTAGAAAAATATCATTAGCATTTTATTTTTAAAAGATTACTTTCATAGAAATAACATTATTTAGTTAAATGTACTTTTTTCTTACTCAGAACCAATATTAAATTTTTGATGAGATCTCATTTTCTTTTTTGTTTTAAAGCCAGTTTCACGAAAGAAATTTTAGTGAAAATTAATTTTTTTACTTGAATTTAATATGGAAAATGACAGAAAAAAACTAATTTTTCACTTAAATTGCTTTCGTGAAACCGATAGTTAAACTTAAAAATATTTGAATTTGTTTTGTATTGATATCTTTTTTGAATAAACAGTTTAACTTTTGCTATTTTCGCTTTTTTAGCTGACCGTAGATATCTTTATTTACATAAGGTGTTATGAATCTGCCAATTACTCAAAAAATCCGGTTTACCCGGTTTTTTTACTGGTTTGAAAATTAGAAACCGGTTTTTTTCCAATTGCCATTTTTTCGAATAATTCGAAAACCGGGTTTTAAAAAAGGCGAATAATCGAACACCCTAGTATATATGCATATAGTTTCTTGAAGTACATAGAGAATTTTGTTCAAAAACGCTCTATGCTCCCAGCATTAGCCTCACTTGAACACGCATATATTGAAAACGATAAAGTTATCGATAAACTAATCGATAGTAAATTGATATCTAAAGCGCCAAATAAACGACAGAAGTATTTGCGCAAATTCAAATTGGTT
>JAPVRG010097164.1:0-15700 GCA_029783565.1 Rhagoletis cerasi | reverse complement strand
AATGACCGATTTTAAGCCTAGATCAGAATACAATAGAAGATTGGTTGGGCAATATGTCACTACCAGTTGCCATGGCGACGAATCAATATAACACTTAAAATAAGCTTAAACAAGCTACTTTAGAGGAATGTGGCCTACCCTTACAAATAAATTGGTTAATCGAACGCCTAACCAACTTAAACTAGACGCAAACAATAACGGCGACTTCACTTCATATTTAAATTAACTGAAACTTTTTTTGGAGTATAAAAGTATTTTTTAAAAATTCGTATTTTGTATGATGCACATATACCTATTTTCTATGAAAAAAATTAATTTTAACTATTCTGCTTTTCTAAAATATTAATATGAAACTTGTTTATCTTTTATTTAATTGTACTCACTAACGGCTAGTCGAAAAAAATATAAAACAAATAAAACAAGCGAAGGTTTACGAAAAAATTCCACAAGAAGCATTGCACATATAGCCATTTTACTGAGGTATCTACTCGCGAAACTAGTGTTTTTAGTTTTTCTCTGACGTCAGGATTTTGCTTCAAAAGGACTTTGAAATTTCAAAAATTTTATTAATTCAAAAAAATATTTTAAAAATTCAGTGCAATGTAGAATAATAATATGGGTATCAAAAAAGAGAGAATTCTGTCGAATTGAAAAGGAATACATTTTTTTATGCATAAGGACGAAAATGTATTGAAAATGTTCTTTTAAAATTTTATCCTTGAATATCCTTGAAAATTCGCAATATTTATTTTTGAAAAAATTATGTGTTAAAGACTAATATACACACGACCACATCCTCGAATTTAGTCTCTAGGTTAAAAAAATAATGAAAATAGCTTTTCAAACTCTGTTCGTCCTTGGGAACCAAAAAAAATTTAATTTTTTTTAACTTTACAGAATTTTCTCTTTCATTTGGTGCCCATTTTTTTATTCTATGTTGCACTGAATTTTTTATAACTATTTTTTCAACTATTAAGATTTTTGAAATCTCAAAGTCCTTTTAAAAATCCTCACGTTAGAAGGAATAACTAAAAACGCAGTTTTACTATATTAGGCCCCTAATTTCGTGAGTATATTGATTTTTTGTGTGTTTTGAAATTTTTCTATTTTTTTCGCACGATGTTATCAGGGCTCGGATTTTGATGACATAAAAACTAGGCAAATATCTGGTTTTAGATGGCTTTTTCAAGAGAATATACACTGTATGTTTAACCTGCTAAACATGAAAAAATGTGAATCAGAAAAAATAAATGATAAAAACTTAAAAACAAAAAAATTACTTAAAATGGCAAAAATAACGCAAAAAATTCATTTAAATCTAAAAAATGACCTTAAAATTAAAAATATCGAGCTCTGGTTATTATATTCCTTTGATGGTGCAGTGCATAAACCCTCATTTGGCAAGTCGTCCACATTTTTTCCCACCGAAAAGTAGTGGTTCCAACACTGGAGAAACGTCCTCGACTTTATTATGTACTTTACAGCATTCAAGTGAGACAACTCGGGTCGGCGGCCCTTTTCCTCAAAACGTTTCGCGTGTACGAAACTCATATCTAAAATATGATTTTGCGTCGATGTTTAACTAATTGTTTTTAAAACTACATTAACAGGCCTTTTACACGATGTGTATTTGCATGTCGACGGTTGAGTGGAAGAACCGGTCTCAGAAAACGATTGAAAAACGTCCTTTTTCAGAGTTTAGTGTATGATACAAAATCATTAAAAAAACGATAAATACCATATTCGAAAAATAGAGAACGTGCAAATAAATATGTATCTTCATAGCATTAAATATTCAAAACGATTTTTTTTTGGTATTATTCAAGAGATCTAACCGCTAAAATACAATAGGAAGCAGAATACAAGACGAAGCAGTGATTAAAACATTTTGTGTTTTTTGTTTTCGTTTTTTTTTTTAATCTTAAATCAATTTTTCTTATCATAATATTCAATTTTCTTTTGTTTTCTTTACATTTTAAAAATTCTCATAATTTTTAATATTGTATTTATGTATGTATATAGCATATAATTTTGTTTATATATATATATGTATGTATATTCATGTAATGTATGTATGCATGTATAAGTATGTGTGCATATACTATGTATGTATATAAGTATATAAATATGTACGTATGTATGTAATTATGTTTATTATATAATCATAAAAAATGAGTATGCCATTTACATGGATGTATGTATTTATAGAGCATAGACGTGTACATTAAAATAAAGTTAATTATACTGAAATTAAAAACAACTAAATTTTTTAGACAGTCATATTAGTTATGTATACAAATTTAAAAGAATTATTTATCATAGTTTCGCTTTTTCTTGCTCTTAGTTGTTGCTCCTTTCCACTTCTCTATTTTTTCCATTATTTTTTTTTTTACTTATTTAAGCACATTTGCAGCATTTACATAGTCTGCTGTGTTGTATGTATGTTTTTAATAGCGCCTCAACTTTCATCAATTAATTCAATTGCATTATTTCATTCAACATTCTCCGGCATATTTATGTAGCTTAGCTTACTTGTTAATGCATTTAATTTCTTTTTTGTTTTTTTGTTTATCAATATCAATCTTGATTTAACTACTACTTTTTATTTTTTTATGCTTTTCCCTCATGGTTTTGCATCTATGTATGTTTGTCTGTTTTATTAATAAACAATTTATAATTACGACAGTCGTATTATTTCATTTCATTTTTATTCATTTTAATTGGTTTATAGCTACTTAATATGTATGGGTGTATTTTTTTATTATTAATTTTTGTAGCATTGTTTTTTTATTTTATTTTATTTATTTTTTACCTTCACTTAAAACTTCCAGTTTAAAGTTAATATTGCAAGCATTCTGCTATGAAATTTGTTTCCACATTTTTAAGGTATATTATTTTTACACTTCGTATATGTACGCCTACTTTATTTACTTTTTAATAAATATTCAAAAGTTTGTTAATATAAAATTTCGCTTGCAAATACAAATTTTTGTTGCAACATCAACTCGTATCGAGTAAATGGTAAATACAAAGTTATACAGGATTATTACCTGTATATTTCAGTATGTTTATTGGAAATTGCTCATAACTGTAAGGCAGAGGCGGCCGAAATGGAAAAATGCGTTGGATCTGGCGAGTGGGATGTATTTGAAAAAAAAAAAAACTTTTACATTAATCTGGGTCAGTTAAAACAGCATGTCTTAGACATTTTAAGAAATTTCGCCTGGTATTGTCACTTACGAAGCGAATAAATTTGGCGAAGCGAACGATTCGGCGAACACATCTAAAATTTGCATTAAGAGTGTTCGCTTGTATAAGCTTGTACAAGTTATTTGCATCGCGTACACTCTTAATGCAAATTTTAGGTGCGTTCACCAAACCTTTCGATTCGCCAAATTTATTCGCTTCGCAAGTGACAATACCAGCCCTCATCTCTTCTTATCAAAAAAAAAAAAAGCAAAGAAAAAAACGCTGAAGTCGCAAGATTGCTGGCCAAAACAGTAAAATATTTTCTTAAAAAAAAGTACATCGAAACAAAGAAAAGGCTTGACAAATTATGAAAATACTCTGGGAACTCTGCATTATCATTTTCAAAAGTTAAGAAGTGGTTTATTAAATTCTGCCCTGGTTATATCAGCACAAAAGACGTCAAAAGTTCAGATCGCCACGCCAGAAACCATCGATAAAATCCATAGAATGATTCTACTTGACGAGCGCAGAATGAAAGTGCGTGAGATGGATGAGACTGCAGGCATCTCAACTGAGTGGGTACAACACATTTTCATAAATATTTGGACTAGACAAAGCTTTTCGCGCGAAGTGCAACTCTGTGACCATTTCAAAGGGATATTTGACGATTTTAAACCGTGATATGGAAGAGTTTTTCCGAATTTTCGTGGATCCATTATAATACATCAGAGACCAACGGGCAGACAAATCATTGAACGGCAAGTTGGGTCTGTCCACCAAACAAGAACAAGGCGAACTTTTTTTGGGTTTCACGCGATGTCGTTCACACTGACTACCTTTAAAAGGGTAAAACGATCAATGGCGGATATTATTCTGAGCTGCAGGATTGGATCGACATTGATTTGAAGCCAAAGACCATCGCATTTGACGAAGAAAAAGTGTTCACCCGCCAAGACAAAGTGGGATACTAACGTGTGCTGAGTCAATCTCTTTTATTTATAAACTATAATTGATGGAAATGTGCAACATGCCAAACCACGGTTAAATACCGAATTGGAACTTTGTTGCGGAAATTGCACGTCTCCATTAATTATAGTTTAGAAATAAAAGAGAGTGATGCTTGGGTTTGATGCATTTCTGAAAATAGCCCAGGTTACCAACTTCCCCCATTCATTGTAGATTCTTAAGCAAAAAAAAAAATCAGCCTGATTGCCAACTCCACGTGAACAAATCGTTTCTATAATTTAGCAAACAAAAACAAGTTTGGAAAACTTGTTTTTGTTTTGCTTTATAATTTTTGGGAAAATGTTTTCACATGGAATCGCGATAAGGCCGAATATTTTCTACATAACCAGTATCCGGGTTTGGATAAATGATGGAGAAGTGTCGAAAATGGCTTGAGGAAAATTTTACTTCGAAATTGCGAATTGTGTAAGCCAACTAAAGTAAGTTGTTCATTACCTCGATAGGGCAGCTTATACCAAGAGACTCTCAGTTCAGATTATTGTTAAAAAATTGCGTTAATGCTGGTATTCAGTAAGTCAGTCTCATCTGAAGTCGCTAAATTTGAGACTTTAAATTAGTGACTTGAGACTATTTGGGTATTCAGTAAGAGAAAGTCACAAAAATTCACCAAAAATATGTGGAGAAAACAAACAGAGACAGTCAGCTGATAACTTCCCCAACAGTTGCTATTGTCGAGTGAGTAAAGTAATGGTGCGCTATTCGAGAGATTCGAGGTTGGAGTCCTCGAGCAGCGGAATTTTTTTCTTTTTGAACGACTTCAAAAAAGGAGGTTATCAATTCGTCGATTTTTTTTATATATATGTACCGGATAACCTTGGACCGTTTTCAATAATTCTTCTATTAGAAAGGTGATATCTCAAGGGTGGTCCCATACTAATTTGGAACTATTGGATCATGAAGAAATAAGCGGTTCTACAAAATTTTTATATGAGAATTGAAGTCGGTTTTACTTATGGCTTAAAAATTACTTGTTAAGTTTAGTTTTTTTTTTAATTTTAGTTTTTATTGTTTTGAATATAAAAATAAATTTTTTTTCTTCATTTAATTTTTACGATGTTAACGCATTAAGGTTTATTCTTAATTAAATGCTTGTTTAACAAATATTTCCTCGCTTCATTATCGCATTTTTTATAGTAACCTTTTTTGAGACTAGAGACATGAGACAGCTTACCGAATACCAAATAGCATCAAAATCGACTTTCACCACGTAAAGTCTCTACTAGTGACTAGATACTACTTTTTGAATACCGGCATAAAACACCCTCGTCTACCCCATTCAGTGTTGCTCGATGCGAAAAAGAAATACTCCATCTGGAGGAAATTTTAGTAAATAGTTCGGGCTCGGTGTCGGCCAAGCCTAAAAAAACAGCGAGATTACGAGTTATCGGTGCAATTTTTTCCGCTTTCGGTCGGATATTACTTCTAATAATTCCTTCAATTGTGCTGTACTGAATTGCTGAACTGACACATTGGTCACAACATTTTTTTTTCCATATTACAGGCCTTTTTGACATTAACGGGTGTATTCTAGGTTGGTAACAAAAATTTGGTTCCTGTTTATTTTTAAACCCTTTTCGCATTCTGCGCACTCTTGTAACCGGTAAATTTTGTTACCATCTCATAAGCAGGTAATAGAATATTGCGCCGTGAAGTATGCTACTCCAGAATTTCTACAAAACTTCATAGCTGAATGAATAAAATTGTTACCAAGGTACCTAGAATCGCGGTTACAAGAAATGGTGACAATTTTCGGTAACAAAATTTCACAGTTACAAAATGTTCGGTAACAAGCAGAATAGGCCTGTAAGGACCCAATAATTCATGCAATTGTTTACGCTAGATGGTTTAACAAATAAGATGGAACAACGAGCTGCATGAACTTTATAATAACAAGGACATAGTTAAGTGCTTAAAAATATGTACAACGATTGCGCTGACTTGGACATGCTGTACGCATGCATGATGATGCGCCGGTGACTCGATACGCACACTGTTTTGTTGGGATTGGTTTCCAGATAGCTCTCGCCCTCTAATTTTTTCATTCAATGATTGAATACAAGCAGGGTATCTTTCAAATTATATCCTTTTTGGAACGCCAGCGTTCGTGCAGGAGTTTTCAATATTAAATAATTAAATTTTGCAAATAAAAATTAAAAAAAATTTTTTTTTTTAATTATTCACTGAATCCGAATGTCTACGAACGTATACATAATTTAAACAAAATGCTACGTTCATAGCTATGCGGGTTCAGTGATAGCTTTTTCGTAGATTTCACGAAAAACTGGACTACGATCGTTTCAGCAATAGCTCCTAAATAATATATGCACATATGTATGTATAAGCTGTGTTTGGACTGATTAATTCAAGCGCAACAGCCCGTTTTTTTTTTGAGGTTAAAGTAACATTCGTTGAACCAACTCAAATAACAACTTCAGAATCGCAACATTATTTTTGAATAGCTGTATTATAAATAATTTTATTATTTCAGCAAATATAAACAGTTCCTTTTGCAAAGAAAAATTACCAAATCTTCGGTTTATTCATCATTGACTTTAAACATGTGGCCTCAAAATTAAAATGGGTACAAATGCTGAACGACTTCAAATTTTATAAAAATTAAATTTTTAATGCAAATAAACCAATATTTATGCATTGAAATCGTCTTTGGTTTACTGTATTTTTTTAAATACATATTTTTTTTGTTCTGCTTATTTTCTTAAGATTATTGAGTTGTCTGGCATACATATATTTTTAAATTTAATTTTTTTTATTTCCGGCTACGATTTTGTTATATTTTCATTAACTGCTGATTCAATTTTATTTCGATTGAATGCTTTTTTACTTCTTTTTTAATTTGTGCAAAAGTGATGACTTTATTATATTTTGTTTTAACTCCTATTGCCATTTATTTTCCTTCAAAACAAGTTTATATAGAAAATATGAAAAAAGTAACTGTAATATACGAAAGCACATTGAAGTCTAGTAAGCTCGGGACACGCTTTTTATTACACCTTAAGTTTTTAAAATAAGTTTGAAACCGTGATGGGTACGTGTGTACTAGGTACTCCTTGCCAGCGTGCTGAGCTTTTTTAAGCTTTCTATATAAGTACACTCTGACGACAAGCTCTTTCTGGCCAACACTAGTTTAAAAACGAAAGGTAATGAAGAATTCGGAATGAAAGGAGCCCAGATCAGTGCTCGATTAAAAGAGATTTAAGCAGGGACCACAACGGTTATGATTTTTATAATACAATTTTTTTCGATCGAACTCAACCGTTATTTTATTATGATTTTTATTTTATCGACCAATTTTTGATCGTTATTTTTTGATTTTTATTTTTGCGGTCATACTTTAACTGCTATTTTCAGATTTAATTTTTTAGATCATAAAAGATTTAAAGCGCTCATAAAAACCCAGTCGCCATTATAACGGTTCAAAATGATCGAAAAAAAATACAGATCGAAAATAACGATTATTTTTGTTCGAAAAAATTAAAATCCAAAAATAAACATTTTGCCATGATCCAAAAATTAAAATCTTGGTATTTAATGGGTATTTATTTTCGGTACCTGGATTTAAGAGTTTAGCAAAGCAGTAAAAAATTTACGAAATTTTTTTTTTTAGTGGAAGCTTATAACTTACTCCGCGCTAGATTGGATTGTTTTCTTCAAATATCAAACGTAATTTTGAAAGCACTCGCTAAAAAAAGTAATTCTTAAACTAATGCATGTACATATAATTGATTTAGACGTATGCGAGTATGTGTGAGACAGCTATTTTTTAAGAGAAGATCTGCTTATTCGGAATATGTTGCCCTATCATCTTATCACTAGGCGTTTAGCCCTCCTTAAATTTGTTCCATTCAATTAGTACTTGGGAAGAATTTTCGCTTTTCAATACTTTTTCCAATATGTATGTATGCATGCATTTATGCATTTACTTAAAACAGCAATACTGTGACTTATATGTTGCGCTATGTTCTTTTTTAAGAGTGTTCTAATTTCAATGAATTGTATTATATACAAATTTTTTTTTTAATTCTTTTCCTACGTTAAATGGTTGCTAGTTTTTCCATACACACGGTCTACAAGTCTATACAGTTAGGTGCATAAAAATAGCAGTTCATATATGTACGTAAGTAACTAAAAAGTGTAGCGTGTAAAATTTTTCTTCTAAAGCGCTTGGTTTTCAATTTTGAATCCTTATAAAGTTTAACTTAAGCAAATTATGAAACTTTACACACTCTGGTGCTATTTTCATAAACACAACTGTAACTAGATGCAAAATTGGAGATGAAGTATTTTTTACACTCTGCGTTATAATCTTACATTTTTGGCATACAAAATCGTTAGTTTTTGTTGGTTTCATGTTTTATTATAAGGACGAGGCATTGCCGCTAAGGATTTAGTGTTAAGTAATTTATTGATGAATTTCGCTACCGAGTATGTATCTACGTGTGTATTTGGAAAGGACGAGCAGGGGAGTTGGCGGAAATTTATTGCACAAAAGGAAGTGAGCTTTACACACTAGTTATTAGTTTAGTTTGTTTTATGTATGCATTTTTTTTAGTATGTATGTAGTTCACTTGTTTTGTTTAAGTTTTTTATCTTTCTACTGACATGAAGTTATTCCTACTCGCTTTTTATTGTTGTATGTAAATTTTAGAAAACAAGTACGAATGATATACTCAAATGAATATGTGGAGAGCGTTAAAAAATTAACGTGAAATTATTTTTTAGGTTAAATGAAAAAAAAGTTAATGCGCGCTAATAGGAGCTTTAATATATGCGAAATTATCAAATCTGGCTTAGATTATTTATATATGTACATCGCAATCAATATACAATTTCAAACAAAAACTTTCTTAATTTATAAAAATCTCTATTCCAGCGCTCGAAAAGTTATCTAGGAAAGCTATCAAACCCTTAAATGAATGGCAGATTCGCGCTAAATCTAAATGCAAGCTAATTAAGCAAATACTGGACACAAGTAGTGTAAATAAGGAGAAGCATAAAACGCACACAAATTTTTACGAAAAGATGTATAAAATGTATAGCCTTATAACGAATTTCCACTAGGAATTAAAATTACAACAATTTGCATGACCAAGTTGGCCATTTAAAATACCAGTAACAGTTAATTTCTTTTCTATTTCGTCTTTTGAATGACTGGTGGAAACTCGACATTAATGACTATTTTTATTAACGAGTGGTTCGAGAGGCATACTACTACCACTTGTTAGGTCCTCGGTTCAGAGCATGGCTCAAGCAATGTCTACAAATATAAAACGTTTTTTCTGATAGCGGACGCCCCTCGGCAGATAATGGCAAACCTCCAAATGCATTCCTGCCTAAAAAAGCGGCGTAAAATTATCGGTCCCTCTATTTATAACAATGAGCGCCGTTTGCTCAATATCTGGTTAACACTAAACGGAGATAAAACCGCCGGCTAAACACATCGACTGATTTATCGATCACATGTTATACGCAGGCAGTTGACAATGTCGATAACGATGTTTAACTGGGAGTTAGTTTTAACCAAACAATCAGCAAACGCTGTTATGAACTCATCGGCCCTAATACACAAACCACAAATTGGAGAAGCTCCGCTAAACGCTTAACAAAAATATCTGCGTTAAATATTCATCTATTTTCCTTTTGGTTGCTGTTGTTTCCATTAGGGTGGGTACATGATGTATTTAAGAACGAATTTCCGTCATCCCGCGTCAAATTTGGTTTGGAGACAAACCAGTTTCGGAGTTGTTTCATCGCCAGTGTCAGTTTTTTAATAAATTTGTTTCATTCAATGCCCAGTGAAAATCCGGCACCATTAATGTGAAAAGTTAAATGAAAAGTATTGCATAAATGTGATCGTAAAAGCTAAACCCCAAACTAGTGATTAATTTTTAACGAAAAAATATCGATGAATTCATAATTGCGTTATGGTATAATCGAAAAATTTAAAATGAAAAGCAGAATTCAAATCTGAACAAAAAATTTAAAAGTATGTTTACATATAAATATAATACCAATTAAAGCTCGTTCGTTAATTACCCCGTTTACACAGTAAAATCTCGGATAATTAGCTGTCAGATTTGTTGTGCTGGTTTTTTTTTTCACAACTCAAGGAAAAGTTTAATTTCTTCTCTGTGACACTGTAATCACTTTTTTCTGCTAAATTAAGCACTTCAAACATATTTTAGCTTACTATTTTATTATAAATACGTTTAGAAACCTATTTTTCTTGCCAGCGTCCATTTTTGTTAACTTTCACATTTGACGTTTCTGCTCTTCGCAAAAGTAATCGATAAAACTAGGGTGGACACCGAAAAGTTATCGGTATAATCTGAGATTATTTTATAATTACAGATTAACGTAGGAGGAATTTTGTATGGCTAACCTCTTTTTTTAATTACCGATTAGGGAGTTAAGCTCGAAAATGAGGATAATCTCTATATATGTAAACATACTTTAAGCCCAAGACTAACGAATATTTATATTCAAAAATATATCGATACATTCATAACAGCGGTGATATAAAGAGCTCAAAAGGTGGTGAACAAATTTAAGCTCTTGTGAAACTATAATTTTATATCGAAAAATTTAACGATTAATTCATAATAGCGTGTATATGATATTATGATCGAAAGAGTGGGTTCAAAAAGTAGTCCTCAAACTTTTTAAACGAAAAATTGTTAGCCCAAAAGAAACGATTGTTTTTTATCGAAAAAGAAATTAATACATTCATAATTGCCGCTTATTATAGTCGGAAAAGTGAAATAAAAAAGGAGTGCTGAAATGTGAACGAAGAATTTTAAGGCCAAAACTTATGATTATTTTTTATCGAACAAATATCGATAAATTCTTAATTGCATTTATATACCGTTATGATGTGTTCGAAAATGTAAGCCAAAAACTGACGATTATGTTATATCGAAAAAATATCGATAAATTCTTAAATGCATTTCTACATATAACGCAATGATTTAAAACCTGAAATAAAAAGTTAGTGATTAAATGTGTTCGAAAAAATTGGAGCCCAAAACTAACGATTATTTTTTATCGAAAAAGTAGCGATAAAAAACATCGAAATAATAGGTCGTAGCACTTTCGAACGCAATATGATCAAGGAAATAAAAGCACAAAACTATCGATTCTATTCATGTAAATGAATAATACCGATAGTAAGATATCAATCAAATTTAATTAAAAAAATAAAAATTAACAAATTACGGTGAATCATATAGAGTTCTAACCGCCAAAAAAATTTAAGCGACGTTTTTTTTTTTATTAGAAAAATTTGAAAAGTGTCGCTTACGTTATTTTCACGGTCAGGGGTCGATATAAATTATCGTAGAAACTTGGTTGAAAATTAAAAAATATCGGCGGTTATAATTTATACTTAATATAATCGGTGACTATAAATGATATGTGAAAAATAAAAAATTCAAAATAACAATGTGACCGTAATCGAAATTGTAAAAAAATCTACGAAATATAATTGAAAAAATATTAACTAAAAAAATCGACATAATAAAAATAGAAATACATAATTATAAAACAATATTATCGAACAATAGATATTTAACTGTCCCACATTCCCTCGAAGGTCGGGTCTACGTAACTGGAACGACCCAGATTTATACCTGATCAGGACTGTCCACAAGAAACATTCCCCAAAACTCTTTTAGGAATTTGTATACTGTTACAACAATTATCCGCATTATATCTCAGCTTTTACTGCCAAAATCACGTCACGATTCTTGTGTTTTGATTTTTTTTAATATTGAGTGTATTTTTAATCTTTTCAATGAGACAAACAGAACCATAACAAATCTGCTTCAAATTTTCAGCTCGAATATAAAACAAGCATTTCCTGAACTTAGCATCGGTAGAGCTTTTAATAAAGGCAGATGGAGAGGTTTTCAAAGGGTTCATAATTTTATTTACATTTGTTTTAAAATTTTTTTTTGTTTGAAGGCCAGAGGAAGCATTAATTCAGTGCCCGTCTGTACATAGGATAAAAGCACTTTTAACCCATTACTGCTCTATATCAGTCACGAGTTTTCTATAGATTTTATATGAGCGCGCAATGAGTAAAAGCTCTATGTGGATGTGCACAGGATAAAAGATCCCTTTGTCAATCACTGACATATAATCTTCAGAAAAGTTTAAAAAGCTTCTCACATTCAATATTTCTCAACGCCTTATTTTTTGCAGTTTTGTAGAATTTTTAATAAAGCTCTTATAGAACTTCCCTACTTTTGCGTTTTAAAACCCAAAAATCAAGCCAATGAAAATTCCTCCACGGCGAATAAAATCCAAAAACAATGCAAACATTTATATATATGTGTAAGCTACATATATGTATATTATATATTTATTCATATACTTATTTAATATATTCATGTGTTGAGTATATCATTCGTATGCCGCTTGCGTGCACGCGCAAATCCTCGATCTCTATTTAGCGCTATGTATTTCTAAGACATGGGAAACATCATCAACTAACTTATCTGGATGAATGATTTTAAATTTAGTTTTAGTTTTTAGATTTTTGTTTTTTTTTAGAAAAGTTTTATTTATTAATTTATTATGCATATATATATATAGCAATTTTCTTTTTCTTGTTGTTGTATGTATGTAGTAGAAATGCTTCTTAATCCATATGTTTCATAATAATAAATGTATCATATATGTATGTGTATATAATTTGTTTGTTACTTCTGCTGTTTTTTTTTGTTTTTATTTTTAAATTTAAACCAACTACAGCTCTACTTGCACTACTGTTTAAACCGCTCAACTGCTTGCTATTCGCCTCGACTTCGTCGTCTCCCAACAGTGGTGTGTCGTCGTATTCTAGATACTACTCGCTTCGCCTTCTACTAATATCCCTTCCTCGCCTACACCTACGCCATCATCTTCGTCGCCGCCTTTGTCAACGTCGCATGCTCATAACAATTAATTTCCACATCATTACCGCCATCACACATTTGTCAATGTCACGCTGGTTGTTTATCATCTAACCCAATGCTGTTGTTTTTTTCGAGGTGGTGGTGGTGGCGATGCTGGTGGTTGTGTTGGTGTTAATGCTATTGATTTCGTTTTATCCAAAAATTTGCACACTTAAACAAACACTTTGGCTAAGCCATCCGCTCCAGCGCTAGCGATGTATGGTTTAGTAGCATGGAACGCGACATCGAATATACTCTCATCGAATTTCTTGCGATGCGCCGTGATCTCTTGCACACATGTCTTATTGTCCAGATTCCAAAGTCGTATCGAGCAATCGTGTGACCCCGACAGCAAGTAAAGTCCATGCGCGTCCACAGCGAGCGATGTGACCGGCTCCAAGTGTGCCACCATCGAGTGTATCAACGTCCCCGAAACGTTGTCCCAAAAGCGTATGTGACGATCTTCATGCGCTGTTATCGTTATAGGCAGCGTCGGATGCGATACCACTTTGTTAATAAATTTCCCCGTATTGCCAGACATCTCCTGAGCAGCCTCCAATTTGACCACCTGCTTGCCGGTCTCCGTATCGTACACAATACAATGTGCACTATTATATGCCACAACGATGTGATCCACCTCATTGCGCACAAAATCAACAGATGATGGTGTACCCTCAGCCTCGGAAGCAGTGTAGGTGCGCAACAGCGGCTCCTTGGTGTACGGCGACCAGAGTTTCACGGTGCCATCGGCTGAGCATGACACAATATTGCTATGCATAGTAGTCAGTCCCCATACGGCATCGGTGTGACCCTCCAATGTGCCCGAATGTACGCTCGGATCGTAGCAGTCGTATGGATCGATGTTGGGCGATGGTAGTTGCCAGCATTCAATGTTACCATCCAAACCGCCTGAATAGCAAACATCACCGGTGGTGGACATGCCGAGACACAGTACGGGACCGGTGTGCGCACGGAACGTATACAGTGGCTCTACATCGAGACTAGCTGACTTTTTGGCTTGTACCGTCTTCTGTAGATTCCACAATTTGAGTGTGTGATCCTCAGAAGCGGTAATCAGCACCGGCTCCTCGGGGTGGAAAATCAATGCGCGTACGCCATCGAAATGCGAACGCAGCGTATATTTGGCGTTCCAGGTTTTGCGATAGCTACCAGTACCGCCGCCAGTGCCATCCTTGGCATTCGCATCATACGAACTCTCCGCCTCGTTGTTGACCGTCAGTTGGGCAAGTTCGCCTAGGCCGAGCGAGGCGTCAACCTCTTCATCGCCACCGGCTGTGACGGCTGTGATAAGATTGCGTCGAGCCGCGGCTGATGCAGCTGCATTATTAGCCGTGTTGTTTAATTGTTCCGTCGTATTCGGTGATGAATATCCTTGGAGGTGGGGAGTGGAAGACAGAGAGAGAGAGAGATAGATATATATGCCAGGGATTGGTTGGGTTGTGTTGGGTAGCGGTAGAGTGAGTGCACAATGTGGACAATGGCGGGATGGAGCGGTTAAGACAAATTTCCAACGCACAAATGTCGTCAGTGTGATGATCGAGTTTGAATCAGGTTTTTGGAAATTGAATTATTTTATGCCATAGAAAGGAAGAATAAAATAAAGAAATTAATTAGTTCAAAGCGTAAATATATTTTCTATGAAAAATCAATAACATTTCCAAAATTGAAGGCGTATACATATTGAAAAAGGATGCAGAGAAATAGAAAGGCATAGTGAGAGCGAAGGGCAAAGAGTAATATGTTGGAATTTACTATCAATACTAGATATAAAAACAAAAAATGAGTACGCCTAGCCCAAATTGCTGAGGTGAAACTTCTATCGCATAATTTTTTAGTGCTGAGTTTCACTAATTAACTGGAGACCCTTTTCTGTTCTAAATACAACCTTTTCTGTTATGAGTCCAACGTAACAATGTATTTTCATTTATTTGACGATAAATGCCATTGCATTTGATACAGTGAAAACACGCCATTATTCGTTCATACTGAAATTTGTATATAAGGTTCTGATTTAATGAAAGTGGGTGAACAGCATTTATATTTGCTTCTTCTCAATATTAATGTTAATGTTAATTCTAATTTTGACTTTACTTTCAATATTGATCTTAATTTTAATATTAATCTCAATCTTAACTCCAATCTTAATCCTAACCTTATTCTCAATCCCAATCCCAATCCCAACAATCTTAACATTTATTTTGACTTTAAACTTGATTTTAGTGTTAATATTTATCGTAAGCCTAATAATCGCAATCTTAATCTTTGTCCTAATCTAATCTTAATCCTAGTCTCCCTGCGTACTCTTTCCCATCTCCCCTCTAAGGGCATCACAATGGACTGCTTAGTCGAGTCCAAGTATGTCTCCCAATCCTAACCTCATTCTTAATCTTTAACCTAGCCTTAATATGAATCTTAATGCTACCCTATTTTAATGTTGATTTTAATCTTAATCTTTATCTCAATCTTATTCCTAACCTTGACCTTATCTTAATTTTCGTTTTAATCTTAAT
>JAPVRG010097148.1:7300-19040 GCA_029783565.1 Rhagoletis cerasi | reverse complement strand
GTAAAAATCGAAGACGATCCAAAACACGTGCAAGCAAAGCAGCTGTCAACAATTAAATGAACATTCAAAATGGCCGAGCTTGTCGGCATAAGTGAGAGACATGAGTACCAACATAACGCCACAAAAAATTCGAAATGCGAATATACGTTACCCGCGAAAATTCAAAATTCGCGATACTTTTTGAACACACCTCGTATACGGCCTTTTTAATGTTGGTACTTTTTTGGCTGATTTACTACATTTCTTTTGGTCATTTGGTACAAAATTAAAAAACTGATTTATCATCCCTGCACGAGGATGGATACGGACGAAAACGAACACCAAAGCTAATAGGAATACGAAGACGAATACGGAGACTAGGGTGAAGAGGAATACGAAAACGGCGACGAAAACGAAGACGAAGACGAAAACGAATATGAACAAGAAGACGAATATGGCGACGAAGACGAAGACGTATGATAGGACGACGAATACTAAGAGGAATACGAGTCGAATACCAAAAAGAAGACCGAGACGATTACCAAAAGGAAGAGCGAAACGAATACGAAGGCGGAAGTTATTACGGAACCGAACACAAAAATTAGGACGTTTAAGAACCTGAAAATTAGGATTAATATGAATACGAGTATTAATAATTATTACAATGGGTAGAAATTGTGATTACGTGGTTAGAAGTTTCCGCATTCCATTTAGGGACTAGTTCTGATCTAATTCTGGATCATTTTCGTACCAGTTCGGGACTAGTTCGGGACTAGTCCGGGACCAGTTCGCGAGCAGATCTGACTCGTTGAAGACCAGTTCGGTACTAGTTCGGGATCTGTTCGGTACCAGTTCGGGACGAGTTTGTACGTGGAGAGTGTTATTTTCGATTTCTGGTAATCATAAAAAGGACGACTGCCATTGCAAATACAATTACGATCACTATTACCATTATCAAATTTATTTTTATTTTCTAAACAAAAAATAAAACTTAAAAAATAACTTTGATTTGCCAAGCAAAATACAGTCGTGTCTGGATACAGTGAACCCCCGCTATAGTGAACACCGAAATACTTGCATGTCATGTATAAAAGTCAATTTCCGAACGAATGAAGAAATTATATATTCGCGAATTATTTCAATAAACTTTCATATGTACATTTCTATTTTCCTAAGTATCAATTTATTCCAAAAATCTGTTGGACTTACATATACAAACATGCATTTTGAGCAAATAAAACAAGTTTTTGAACAAAAAATGTCAACTTTAATATAGTGAACAACCTGGATGCTGTGAACAGGCCATGCAAAAACTAGTTCACTATATCCAGACACGATTTTATAAAAATGTAAAAATAACTTTTATTTTCTATATTATGATATTTTTAATAGACCATACAATTTGAATTATTTCTCCATGGGGTAGAGCAGTGGAAACTGATTTAAGTATTTAATTCATATTTTATACGAAATTACAAATTTTCTTAAAACACATTTCTGCCTATTTTTATACTAAATTTTCACAAAAAGGATCAGATTATTTCCTCTTTCTCTATACTCCTAAAATGCAACCTTACAAGGCAGTCAGAAAACGCAAATGTCAGTACTTATCTAACCTTCAATTATTAAATCAAGGTCTTTATTAAGTTTATAAAAAGACATTTCCTTAAAGAAAAAATGCCTTCTGGGAGAGAAAAAAATGATAGGAATATCTTCTTACTCTTGTTCTAAGAACCAATTTGACAGAATGTACAAGCTGCAAATATCGGCCGAAGATTGTTGCATTTACAATGCAGTGATCCATGCAGACAGTTGCACAGTTGTGGCAGACCAAGCGGCTGGACTAGCCAGGTTGCAAGCAAAGCGAATGAATTTTGAGTAGAGAATGTGTAAAAGGCAACGGTCGGTTGATTGGTGCAGTGTTGAGGCGGTAGAAAACCCCACAACTAAAGCAGGTAGTACGTACATACATACAAACAAATGTACTTACTTCCGTATGATAGCAGTAATGACAGCAATAAGATCTGCTGTAACGTCAACATTGTAAAATAATAAATAGCAAAACGGCCGACAGCCAACGCAACATAGACCTCGCTCGTGCGACAGGTGCGTGCGTTTAAATAAAGTCAAAGCCAACCAGCCAACAATTCGAATGGCCAGCTGCTGGTCAGGTGAGCGGCCAGTCGGCCTCAGTTGGCCTCAGTCAGCTAAGCAATCAAACGGCCAGCCAGCCAGCCAGCCGGTCAGCAAGTCAAGCATACGAACTTAATACGAGCTACTAAAGGTATGCAGCCAACGAACAAATGATTAAATAACAACAAAGGCAACTAAATACATATAAAAGACCACAACTAAAATAAACAAAAACAAAGCAAGCTAAAAAAAAGCATACAGAGCAAGAATAAACGAATTGGAAAAAATTAATAGTAATCGAAATAAACAGTGCCAACAAATCAGTAGAAATAAGGGAAATCTGCGTAGACAGCGCAGTAGCAAATGGATTGGTAATAATACAATAATAAAAAGAAGAAGAGAAAATAAAAAATTTAAAACAAGTATGTTGGCAAATAGAGTGACGCGTTGGCTCAAACGGTGTTGGTGCTACCACTGTTGCTGCTGAAGCTGAGGCGGATGTTGTAGCTGAAGAGAGGCTGTGTTGCTGGTTCGGGCTAAGAGTCTGATGCTGCTGTTGATGTTGCTATTGCTATTGCTATTTCTGCCTGGATGGTGGCGTTGTCGCTGTCGCTATTGGAGACGCTTATGCTGACGATGGCAGCCGCATAAAACTGGTATGGTTGCATTTTTGTGTATACACGTTATTATTTACTCACAATCAGTTATTAAATATTTCGAATTGTTCAGTAGTAATCGACAAACAAACAAACAAGCAGACAATCAAACTTGTGAAAAAATGCAAAAAAAAATATACAAATTTGGTGTTTAATTTCATTTGGCATTTAGAAATTGTGCGCTTGCAAATTAATAGATATTAATAAAAATTCCGAGATTTTATTTCTACTAATTTTACGACGTAAACGACGATAGGAATATGAGTGTTCGTAAAAAATTTAGCGATTTATTGCAAAATAAAAATCCAAAAGGTAAGCCATAACAATAACAAATAGGTAAGTTTTGCGTACAAAGTTTACTTTTGTATGCGAATAGATAATTAAAATTTTAAAATACTGTGGAAGCTTGATGCTCTGAACGTTACAAAGGTGTCGGATAGGCAGAGAGAGATAGATATTTCTATGAGGTATACACTGCGACCTAGAGACCTAAAGGAGTCTCCACTACCCTACTTTTAAGCCAAAAAGCTTCAGAAAGTTAATACGAGCTTACGGGAGTGGGGAGTGCTTATAACCAGAGATAGGCGTTTTTGAATAAATTATTATTCAAATAAAAAATAAAATGTTATTCGTAATTTTTCCATGTTTGAATGACAAATAAATTTTTTTTGCCCTCGAGCTGGTCCCACACTGCTTCCGGAACTGGTCCTAAACTGGCTCCGGATCCGTCCCCCATACTGGTTTCGAAACTGGTACCGACTTGGTCAATAAAAATTTATTCTTCATCAATAAAAATGTATTCTTCATCCGAAATTATTTGAATGATGAATGAAAATGTATTCTTTTTTTTTGCATTCAATTATTAATTTTCCTGATTACGCCCATCCCTGCTTATAACTACTGTGACCACATTATGCCTAGACTCCTCTCACATCTTCTGCAGATGGCTTAACACTCACTGAGAATTTGTATGCCATAGAGTCTCCTTTTACGAGTCGCAAACTTTTTGCTTCCTGAGCTCTCCTTTAATAGTGTTGGGGAATATAGCGAGGATGGCTTTGGGGCTCATCGGGGTGTTAGCTGCTGCCTCTCTTGCAAGACAGTTCGCTATCTTACATATTTCACCTCTATTTCCTTGTGGCCTGGTATCCGATTGTGCATACCACGGGAGTTACGTTTCTCAATACATGATAAAAGAGTCTTGAGCGCTGCCTGGCTATTACTGAGGATTTGGATTCCCTTATTTCGGTAATTTCCACGTTTATTTAGCTCCGCATACAAGCTGACGGCGCACTATGTTCTATTTTGAAATACAGGCACACAATTTTAAGGCTTTTGAGGTGGAAAATTCGGGAAAAAATGTCACTGAATAAAATAATTATCTTGACCTTTCAAATAACCTTCAAATATAGAAGATTTTAAATTTTATTTTTTGACTTTAAACCAGTATGCAATGAACTTTTAAAAAGTTTTAAACACATAATTTTGCTGTACTTGCGTCAAGGAATCCCTTTCCATGGTCTTAGAAACCAAAAAATTTACTCTTAAAGGTCGGTTTTGAGGTCAATTAGACTTTTGAAATGACCCTCAAAAGTAGAGTTTTAGATTTTTTCCTTTTTTTGAAGTAAAAACTGCTTGTAAAGAACTTTAAAAAAATGTAATTGCGTTCTTCTGTTCTCGCGACCATGGAAATGGATTCCTTGACGCAAGAACGCAAAAATATGTGTTTAAAACTTTTTGAAAAGTTCATTGCATACTGCTTTCAGATCAAAAAAGAAAAAAATTAGGGATGCCAGAAAAATAATTTCAAACGATTAAATAATGAAATGATCAATAACGAGACAAAAATAGTTTATTGCGGTTAGTTTTATTTTTTTTTATATAAAAATCTAACTTTCACAGCAATAAAGGCCAATAATGACAATTTAAATTTTGTCATAAACTTACTTCGTTACTAGTCAGTTTTACGTACAATTTGTTTTTGTGAATCTAACTAAACTGTTGAATGTGCGAAGTAAAAAGGTGCAAAAGTGGCAGCACGCTTGGTGAACTTACCGGCAGCTGGCAAAATAGCAATCAACTGTATGGATTTCACACCGCTTGTGACACTTACCTCGGCCCTATCCAGAGTTATATTCCCCCAGCGATTTGGAGGATTTTTTTCCGCGCATCACCTAATTATTGCGAAAATGTTTCGGAAAACGAAAGAAGGCTAAGTGTTCCCAAATTTTGGTAAATGCTGCTGAAGAGACAGTCCTTGGCCAGATATAAATCTGCGTCGTTCGTCGAAAACTCTCCTAACAAAAAATTCAATTTAATTATAAACCTATGCTCGCGATCCAGAGGTTTTAGGAGCTTTCACACAGCACGAAAAATATATATGCATCTATGAAGCATAAACACGTCGAGGTCTACTTGGCAGTGAGTCAAACGGGTTTAAAACAGTTTGCCTTTCTTCACTTCCAATAACTGTGTGTAATTCAAAACGTTGGATTAGAGTAAAGGTGGTTGCTGAGAACATGACACACTTGGAACTCTGTGACACCACTACGAACGGAGGTGTTGAGATGACTTCAACTGCTGCGGCAGTAGGAATTCCCACCACCTGAGTTTCAATGAATACTTCGACCTGAAATGAGGCCTGAAAGACCTTGCAGTTGGACAAGTCTTGGTTTTTGTGCAGCACTCGTTGAGCTGACAGGGAGCTTGTCTGTCTAAGGTTATCTCACTCCCCCGATTGTCGAAGTGGCTGTAAGTTTGCAAGCATTTAAATAACAGAGTAAAATTTCTGCTTACCACAACCAAAACTATTTTGAATAAAAAAGAAATAAAAACAACAAGGGATGCTTCATCGTGCAATGACGGGCACAATAGATCCTAGGGTCGCAGTGCAAACCTCTTTTTAGCTATCTATGTATCTATCGTGCAATGGCACTCGGAAATTTTCTAAATTATACCAGCATATATAGAATTCCGAACACTTTTATTATAAAATTCGAAGTTATATTTACAGGGATATTCTGGCTAAAATAGTTGAAAGTTTTTGTAAGACAATTGAAAAACAGTAAGCAAGATAGTTCGAAAGACTTTTGTATTCTAGTAGAATTCTCTCATTCACCAATGGTGGTAAAATGCTCTTTTGACAGAAAGCACTTGAGCATGTTCCAAATGGAGATGTATATATATCATTTTGCTCTCGCATCTCCAACAGAGGAAATGACCGAGTGAACAAAGCACTGGCGTGTCATTCGAAGGATCCTCGTGCAGAGGATTTTTTTAGTTAAATATTTTTTATTTTGTTTCTATTTATAATATAATTATCTTTTAATTTCTAGATTTTATTTTAAAAAGATTTTTTTTTGTAATTTCATTTAATTCTTAGAAAATTGTTTTATTTCTTTTATTTTAATATAAATTATTTTTTTATTTAATTTTATTTTAACTTTAAGATTTTATTGCTTCAAAAAGAAAAAATATTTTTTTTTATTTAATTTTTAGAAACTTGTTTTTTTTATTTTGATTTTTTTAAATATCCTTAAATTTTTAGATCTTTTTAACTTATTTAATTTTTTTCTTTTTTAATTTAATTTTAAGAAACTTGTTTTAATAATGTTTCTATTATTTTAATTTAATTTTTATTTTCTTATTTTAATTTTCTTTTAAATTTTAGTTTTTATTGTGTTAAAAAGAAAAATATTTTTTTAATTTGATTTAATTTTTAGAAAGTTTACTGCTTTAGAAAGTTTACTGAAAGACTTTTGTCTTTCGAAAGACTGTGGTGAGTTAAAAGACAGTTGCCGGAATTGCCCTGTTAGTGTCTGTTAAGCATATTGCAACGATTGTGCATCATACATATATGTATGTATATATCTCTCTGCTTGTATGTATGTATGTATATACTTGCATAATATTGGCAGGCTAGTTGGCAATTAGAATACATTCATGTATGCCTGTATGTATGAATGTATATGCATACAGATATTCACAAACATATGTGCATACATACTTACATAAATATCTAAGCATGAGTACATAAGTATTCACATAAACAAACCGAAATTACTTTTTTAAGTAAACAATTGGCAACAATAATTGAATGTTATTAAGTTTTATGTATGTAGATAATTATTTGCAAAGCTGTTGTACAAACATGCTCGTACATATGTACATATGCATACATACATATGTATTTATGGAAAGTTCCTACAGCTACTGGCATTTACTTATTTACATGAATAAATTCTTACAAACATATGTACAGGAGTACGTACATATTGAAAGGAAAAGTTTTACTATTTAACCTAATTCCTTTTAATGCCTTTGAAAAGTCATTACTCGCCCCAAACATAACAAACATCGAACATTTTTTGGGTAGTTTTCCTCAATTGGAAAATGAATTTAATTAAAACTTGTACATACGTATATAAGCAACCCAGTTGGCAAAATGAGCAGCGCTTTTAAATAAATGCTTTTCCCAAGACGACCTTCTCTGTGGAAGCTGTATTCAATAACAGCGCTACCATTCGAAGACACGCAGATGCGAAAGCGTGTTTCAATTGAAATAAAGGAAAAAATCGACGTGAACTTGTCGGTACATATCAGGTGTAAAGTTAAATTTGAGCTTTGTTCTTATAATTTCATTTTTCAAGTGAAGCTGAATCAGATGGTCTGGACACCCTGGCCATTGCATACAAATTCAAAAAGGGAGTAAGGAATTGAACACACATGTGTATAGTACCGAAAATTCTCGTTCCAACCATGCCCTAAAACACGTCTTTTATCCATACCTAAATCACAAATATAAAATGTCGAAGACCTTTACGAGGAGTATACATAGCTTTATAGGATGGGCTAAGAAGCCATATTTGGCTTAGCTGTCGGAAAATCCAGCCTTTCTGGCAATACCTCGGAAAGCGGAGTTATGTTGAACGAGTTCGCCGCTGCAAGGAGTAGCTAGTGAGTAGTGTCAGACACCCGCATCAAAACACCTAGAAAGACCCTTAGCTGTGCCCTGTTTAAAGTAAGCTTCAGGAGTGCCTGACATACATATGCATGTATCTAGATTAGCGTAGTCCAATAATACACAAGAAAATCAGCTTTTTGGAACTTACATGCTGCCACCCGCCAGAATTATTGAAAATGGAAAATAAGAAGACCCGTATTTTTTATTTTGAAATCGATTAATATTTAACCCTGCCGCCGGGGCTTTGAAGTTTTCCATATGTTTTATTTGGGGAAAATAAATATTTTTTAATAATAAATATTTTTAATAGAAAAAAAATATTTCCCTTCAGAAATCTTCCAACAATAGGATTATAATGCAAATTTAACTCTAAAATTTTACTAACTATTTTTTCAAAACGTGAAATGGTTACAAACACAAAAATGAATTTATGCATCATAATCGTATTGTTTGAAAATTTCTCAAGCGAAATATATTTATTCAATCAAAAAATATTTATTTTCAACGATTTTATAGCAATTCTACAAAAAAAATTATTTTCCCCATGTAAAATATATGGAAAACTTCAAAGCGCCGGCACGGTTAAATATTAAACAATTTAGAAATTAAAAAATACGGGTTTCCTTATTTTCGAAATTCTC
The DNA here is from genome assembly GCA_029783565.1 of Rhagoletis cerasi. Lineage (NCBI taxonomy): Eukaryota > Metazoa > Arthropoda > Insecta > Diptera > Tephritidae > Rhagoletis > Rhagoletis cerasi. The sequence continues at coordinate 10,668 of JAPVRG010097148.1, read as the reverse complement.
CAGTCCTAGGGGGTGGCTGGAAAAAAATTTTTGGACCACTCTAAGGTATGTATGTATGTATGTAAGGCATTCGTTCCGCCGGCAGACCAAGATCGACTCGTAGCACTTGTTGCAGCTAAAGTCCTAAGGACATTCTACAGTTTAAAGAAAGAATCCAAAAAGGTTGGTCTAGCGTTAAATTAAGACAAGGAAATTTATTTTCACAAACAAAGAGTCTCCGCATATTTATGCAAATGTATGTATGTCGCTGTTGGTGGCTACATATGACTTCCAAGTTGTCCAAGATTTAAGGTTGCCACAAATGTACAAGTAAATATCACCAATAATTTCAGCGCTTAAGGCATAAAAATTCTTGAATATGCTCTTTCAGACAGGTGCTATTTTAGGCTCGGTGCCTGATGAAAAGCAGACCTCTGAGGCATCGCACAAAAATCATGTTCTACAAATCTCTCATCAAGCTCGTTCTCTTATATGGCGCGGAAACGAAGACTATGACAAAGAAGGCAAGGAGAGGCAATTAATATATGTATTTCATAAGAAGGCTTTGGCTAGAGAACTTTTTCATGTGACATCTACGGTCTAGAGCGCATGGGCGACGGGTATCGAAGAAGAATGTAATACGAACTGTGCGATTTATTAATGATTTGCAAATACCTAACCAAAAATAGTACACGTAAAATGGTTATGCTGGATACTGATACCATGGTAAAAAAGATTCTTCGACACGGCAGACATAGATGGACAGCCAAAAAAAGCCGCCCACAGACAAAATGGAAGGACGAAATGCAGCACAATCTGTCTGTATGTCTTGTAATGAGTAACTAGCAGAGTTCCAATTTTCGAACTTTTTTGTCCCGGCCCAAACTGACAAACGTTTGTAAATACATGCCATTAAAAAGAAAAAAATTTCCAAAATATCTTTTGGGTGATCCTAATTCATTCGTTGATTACGGTTAGGTGGGTCTGTGGCAAATTTTTAGATATTCCGGGAGACCTCTTACTTGTGCAGGAGATCGTGCTATCAAATTGTGGAACTCTTTTCGTTATTTCGAACGAGCTAAATAAAATTCGGTTGCGAGCTCAACAAAGTATGTTATTAATTTTAATCCATTTAGTTCTTAGTGGCCGAGGTAAGAGGGAAAAAATGCTTGAAAGCAACGCTTACCGATCGAGTGTGGCAAATGACTATCACTCGCAGATTCCAATGAGTTCTCGTCCCGTCAGGCATCTCCTGTCGGAGAGTAGGAGCTTAAAAACTTTCTGCACATCCAAAGTTGTGCTCGTTTTAGCTTGGAAAACTGGGCCTTGGGTTAGGCCCAGAAGCGAAAATAAATGTAAAATACATAAATGCCGGTGTCCGAAATTCCGATATAATTTGTATGCAATGGGGGGGCTCGCAAAATGCTAACTACATACATTCATACATACACATCAACCTGTGTGTTCTAAAAAATATTATTAACAGTAATATGTGATATACAAATGTATCTGCATGAAAGTAATTTATATACATACATGCGCATGTATATTTTCTATATGCGAATATAAAAAGGCAAACAAAACCAACAAAAACAATTAAACTTATAAGTGGCATTGGCAATTTGTAGAGCTGTTAATTCCATTGTGGATTTTGGCGTTATAAAATTCTCACTTCTATTTATCACACAATGAAAAAAAAAAATAAAAATAAAACAACAAACACACATTCGCAAGCAGCACCAGCAGCACACGTAGTAGCCAAGTGGAGTCAAGCAGTTAAGCGCGAGACAAAGTGATACAAAAACAAATGTAGACGAGAACGCCTTTTTCTATGGACATGCAATTTATGTACGAGTATGTGTGCAAATGTGCGTTTGCGAATATTTATGCACATATATACACACGTATGTATGTACATGTGTTTTGTATATTTGCATGCGTATGAGCACACATACTAAACATGGAGAGGCAATTAAAATATTTCACTATTTTATGGACTATAAACAACTAACAGAAATACCAATAGACAAATAGCTAATAGATGGATAGCACAATAACAATAAAAAACAAAGGCAAAAATACAAACAGAAGCAGCAAAAATGGAAAAGGAATCAGAATCTGAATCCGAAACGGCATAGCAACAACAACACTAGTAGCAGCAGCAGCAGCAGCAGCAGCAACAACAACATTTATGGTAGTAGCTACACCACAAGCAATCATAACATATCAACAACAAAATTATAGTGGAACAGAAGCAGCAAAAGCGATTGCAATAACAATGAAAGCAACAACAATAACAATAACAAATCAGCAACATTGTATGTTTAGATATTGTATAAATATTACGTAGAGTATTCTCTATGGCTACAGCGCACAGTGGTCCAAAACTGGAGTTTTCTGTTCAAAATCCTGCACAGCCTTAATTTTTCAACCGATTTGGTTAATTTTTTTTTAATGAAAGCTAATGAAATTAAGAAAATCTCTGTTGAGCCCGATTTTTGAATTTTTGTTTATATTAAATTTTTAGGGCAAAGTGCAGAGAAAGTAGCAATTTTGAAGAAAATCGATTCTCCTGATCCTGTTCACCAAAACGAAAAAAAAGGTCGATCGCAAAAATTTAAAATTTTATAAAAATGTTCACCAAAATTTAATTTTTTTTTAATTTTTAGAAAAAGTTTAGCGCTTCAGTCTTATAGCTCATTAAATTTTAGTATCATAAAGTGTAAGTTTCAAGTGGCTAAGAATTCGCGTTGATTTTTAATAATTTTTTTTCTGACGGTGCTAGGCGTTTTCTGATACATATATAGGCAGAGTGTGCTCGAAATGTCAGCTGGGCTAAAAAACTGCATACCTAAAATATTTCTAAACATTCCTAAAAAAAAATTTTTTTCACTTTTGGTGAAAGTTTTTTTATAACAATTCACATTTTTCTTGTGAATTTTTTTTTTCGTTTTGGCGGAACCCTATAATGGTTTTCAACTTGCTTTTATTATTTAACGTTCATTAACAGGAACAGCAGAATCGATTTTCTTATAAATTGCTACTTGCTAAAAAATTTTACATAAAAAATGCAAATTCAAAAATTGAGCTTAACAGAGCTCTTTTAAATTTTATTAGCTTTCATCTAAAGAAAACATTAATAAAATCGGCTGAAAAATTAAGGCTCGATAAAAATTCAAATTCGAGCTCAACAGAGCTCTTCTAAATTTCTTTAGCTTTCACTTAAAGAAAAAATTAATCAAAGCGGCTAAAAAATTAAGGCTCTACGGGATTTTGAACAGCAAATTCCAGCTTTGGACCACTGTGCAGCGGGCCTAGGTGGTGACGGGATGTAGACGTTGCGTACCTATGGTGGGTACGCGCATACGTTTGCGTTTTAGAGGAGAAGC
>JAPVRG010097127.1:0-10474 GCA_029783565.1 Rhagoletis cerasi | reverse complement strand
GTATTGAAAATGGACGAAATCGGACGGTAACCACGCCCGCATCCAATATAACGGTATTTTGGAAAATCCAAACACTGCGATATTTCCGTCAATACTGGCCGCAAATTGTTGAAAATTAGTATTGGCATAAAATAAAACAATTAGGAAATTTTCTGAAAATGGGCGTGCCTCGCCCATCTCAGTAGTTACTTCACCAATCCGCACCGAACTCGGTACGAACATTGCCTCGAGTCTGACTAAGAAATCTGTCGAGCATTTCTGAAATCGCTCCTTAACCACGGCCACCTCCCATACAACGGTATTTTACATAAATACGAAACCTGCGATAAATCAGTAACTGTTGAAGCTATTTCACTCAAAATCGATTTTATAATAATATCTTAGCAATAAATAAGATTAGATGTTATAGATCTTGAAAAATGGGTGTGGCACCGCCCACTTACGACTACATACATATGTATGTGTATCTCGGTAACCGACTTATCAATTTCTATCAAACATGGTTCAATTATTTCATTAAGTCTAACTGAGAATATTATCGAAAATGCTTCAAATCGGGGGAAAACACTTCTGCTTATCAGAAAGGTGAAAAAAAGAAAATTAATACGCGCGCCGGGTATATAAAGTTTGGTATCGCCAGAACTTATACTTCTTTACTTCTTTAAATACACACGAGTATGTATCTTGAACGCAATGGCCAGTAAACAATTAACCTTTGAAACGAAAATTAGTTTTTTGCTAAAGTGTACAGAAAATAAGAAAATTCTGTTCGGTGCTTTTTCTGACAATTTGAAAAAGAAAAAAACTAACGAAGTTGGGAAATGGAGAACATTTCAAATTTGGCAAGGAGTCTTTGTTTAATTACTTTTGGACAGAGACTGGACATATGCCTGGGACACAATGTGGCAAAATATAAAAAAAACACAAATGCTCCTGGCCTTTTTATACCTTTCATGAACATGGAATGGTATTATAAATTTGGTACCATGTTTGAAAGAAGAAGAGGAGATATATCCATAAACAAGGATAATTAAATGATAAGAATGACGAGCTGAGTCGATTTAGCCATCTCAGCCCGTCTGTCTGTCCATTTGTCTGTTTGTTTGAACGCAAACTAGCCCCTCAGTTTTCGGGGTATCCAATCAAAATTTGGTACACGGGTGTCTTTTAATAATACATTCAACATTTATCGGAATCGAATAAATCGCACCACTACAAAATATAGCTCCCATGTGTTACAACTCCTCTACTTAGGCAGCTAGGATCATGAAATTTTGCACTACTTTCACTTATCATTAACAGAGAGTTTACAATGAAAATCACCAAAATCGGACTACAGTGAATTATAGCTCCCATATAATGGATTGTTCAGATATGAAGTTTTGATTTAAAACTCCTTAATTTAGTTAGCTTAAACCATGCAATCTTGTGAGCTATTTACTCATCAATCATAAAAGGTCTACTGAGAAAATCAGCAACATCGGTGATCTAAAACGTATATCTCCCATTCCACAGATTGTCTAAATAAGAGTGTATGTGAAATCACTCCACCATTTAAGTGGATAAGGACCTGAAATTTCGTACACTGTTTGCATGTCAGAAAGTAAAGAAAGCGCAGATACAAAAAGTGCATCGGTTGTTACTACAAGTTGCTTTGTGTTACAGAATATCTACACTTTTTTAAATTATTTTTACAGTTATAGGACTTGTAAGGTTTGTGTTAGAGAGGCCTGGTCAAAAAATATTGCCACATTTTTCACATATTATAATAGTAAAGCTCTCCGCATAGTTTATATTTTATTATAATTTTATGGCAGTTTTCGAAAACCTAAACATTAATATCTATTTATATGTATGGCCGCTGTGGTGTAGTGGTAAGCAGTGCGCGCTTCCACTCCGCAGGCCTGGGTTCAAGCCCTGGTCAGAGCAACGTCGAAAAGAATTTGGAAAAAAAATTTTTTCTTAACAGCGGTCACCCCTCGGCAGGCAATGGCAAACCTCCGAGGGTACTTTGCCATGAAAAAGCTTCTCATAAAAATACAATCGCCGTTCGGAGTCGGCGTAAAACTGTAGGTCCCTCCCCTTTGTGTGACAACATCAAGGCGCACGCCACAAATCGGAGGAGAAGCTCGGGCAAACACTAACATATGTGTAAGCGCCAATCTATTATTATTATTATATGTTTACTTGTACATATATACACAAACAAATGTATATATGCGTATGTAGTATATTTATGAGTATGTATGGTGAATACATTTGTATTATATTTGGGTTGGGCTTGAAAAGCTTTTACTAACGGCAATAAAGTTAGTGTTGGTTTAACTAAGAAAGAGTTTTATGCTTTTTTTATCTCCAAATGCAAATCACTCAGATATTAAGAATGATTTATAGTGGAACTTAAAAACTTAACTTTTTTATTCACATTAATATAAACGGCCAAAATCGCTTAGGCGGTTACAGGGCCGAACAAGAACAAGAATATAACCGTAGTACTTATAAGTATAAGTACATTCGTACGTATTAGTAAATGGTATCTTTATCCAAATTATCTTTCGCAAACACAGAATGAGGGCGCGTAAAAACCAAGACTAATACTTCATGCTTGGTAAGTGAAAAATATGAACTGAAGCAAAAAATGGTTTTATATGCTAAAACTCCAGTTTTCGACACGCGACAACCGTATTTATTTAAATTAACATATTAAGGCTGATATACATAGATCAAAGAAAATAAATGAGCTCGAATGTCTACTAATGAAAAAGCTTCTCATCAAAATACAATCGCCGTTCGGCGTAAAACTGTAGGCACATCCCCTTTGTCTGACAACATCAAGGCGCACGCCACAAATTGGATGAGAAGCTCGGCCAAACACTATATATTATTATTTTTATGGCTGCGAAACATGGAATCTCAACGACTCTGTCACTCAAATGGTGCAGACTTTTGATATCCTATGTCATTGCAAAATTTTATTTACAAAAGGCTAAAGCACTTCATGAAATAAGTGCCTGATCCCTATTAGTGTGGCTTCAAGCCTGGACAATCCATTATAATGGTTCATAATTATTGACCGGATTTTCACAGTGGAATCCTGGAAACTTCCTTGGGTAGTCATATCGACACAGACTACCATTTCGTCGAGTTTAGGTCCGCTTTTGATAGCATGAACAGAAGTTGCTTCAATGATGTCATGTGGAAAATTAATATGAGATACGCCGAGGTTGAGTGAGGTTGAGTACAACCTTTAGTTCTGAGGAACGGGCGCTTGAGTCAAACATGGTGTCACACAAGACGACTCGCTTTCAATCGAGCCACCTACCTGAATTGGAGCGGAGAAAGTATAATGCTGCTGGCATATGCAAATGACCTTAACATATGTAGTTGACAACAAGGCCATCATAGCGACTTTCTCTATTTTGTTAAAAAAATTTTAAATGAAATTAGTTTGAAGGATTTTAAGAAATTTTATTCTGCCTGCTCCACAGTTGCTCCAATTTAGAAACGGCTGAAACCAACAGAGCCTCATTCTCCATCAGATGCGTCTCTCCTCTCTCTATCGATTCCAGAACTTCCTCAGCTGAGGCTGCTCCGAAATCCTGTGTGAGTAGTTTGCACTCGATCCAGATGGCGAAAAATTATCCCAATGTCAGTTGTTCATTCTGCAGTCTTTTGGCGGAAATACTAGCAAGCATCAACGATTTAAGATACTCATCGATGCACTCCTACTCTAAATCGGTCAATTCAAGGGCTTATGAGACTCTGAAAAGTAATAATAATAATATTCGTTTTTGTTCTATTCTTTTTTAGAACATTCTTGAGAGGTAAGCTCTAATTTTTTTCTTTTTGAGAACGTTCCCGAACGTTTCTCTCTTTTGTTCTTCACGGCAATGTTCCCAAACGTTTTGTTCATAGTTTGTTCCTGTTAAAACTATTCTCAATACTTTTGTTCCCGTTTGGTTCTTTTGTGGGAACGTTCTTTGCATTCATTTTGTTCTCGTGCAGAACTAAACCAAAATGGGAACGCGTTCTCAGTCCCTGATTACACACCAAAACGTGAAAATACAAACCATCAGTCTCTTTTATTTCTAAACTGCAGTAGATTGTAATGCCAAATAAGCGCAACCACGGTTAGATGCTACTTTTCAACTAGGTTGAGCAAGATAGACTTATTAATCTAGTGATGCTTTGTATTTTGACATTTTGGAATGCAGCCTATGTTTCAAAATATAGTGAAATTTAATATATTTTCCGAGCGCACAACTTAACAGACTGATATATGAGTACTGGGCGTATACGCAATTTTAATTAAATTCAATTCGCATTCACAATACGTAAATAAATAGAAAGATTGTGGCATCGGAAATAATGTAATGCAACATTTTCAGCATCATTTTCCATTTTTTTTTTTTTCATTGGTATATTTGATTTGGCGATACCCTTATGATGTCGATACAACTGTGAACTGACCTAAAATTCGCGTAACTAAATATACAGTGGTAGTAATAACAGTGTACCTTTTTGGCCTGCAGCTACAAAAAATGCATTGTAGAAATTCCACTAACAAAAGCAATATAACAAAGGACGTGCAGTAACTCACCTGGATCATCATCATCATCCCAATCGATTTGCCCGGCGCTGATGCTGAACGTCGTTGTGAACACCAACAACGTAATAAGGCCGACAATGCAGTTGCGCCAACTGTTGAAACTCGAAGCAAGCAGCAGTTGACCCGGCGCTTGCGCAACATTTATATTGCTGTTGTATGTGCCGCTTGCTTTGCTGCTGTGGGCGCTTTTTCGGTTAATGCGGGATCTTGTTGCTATTACTGTTGATGCTGTTCTGGCTGGTGTCGGAAGCGTTAACGTTGCAGTTTTACTTTTCGCTGGCATTGAACTATGCAAACTATTGCATAAACTAACTGCTGATGTTGTTGTTGTAGTTGCAGTTGCACATGTGCTGACTGTTGTTGTAGCAACGCTGGGGTGCGTTGCTGTTGTTTCTGTCATAGTGATTTTGGCGTTGTCGTAACACACCGACGACACTGACACCGTTGTAACTCGTTGTATTTTTAGCATATCCATTTTAAGTAAATGCCGTGGAAATTTTGCGTTGTTTTTAAATTGTTGCTATTGTTTTGCGTTTTTTTTTGCGAGTACAACCAATATTTTGTCTTTATTGTTACTTGTGTTTTTTTTTTGTTTGCTCTATTTTTTCATTTTATGTTGGCATTGCATATATTGCATTCCGATTTCGTTGCAGAAAACTCGTTTGTTTTAGTTTACTGCTGGTTGCTGCTACATTCGGAAGTTATAATTTAATTTGCAGCATCACAACTTGTACACAACTTGCGAACGATATGCTGGCGTGTATCCTACGTTGCTTTTGCCTATGTTTTTGCTGTTATTGTGCATGTAGTTTGTATCGCTTTTCCGTTTACGTTTCGCTTGTATGCACCCTGCAGTAACTTGTTTTGCTTTTCACAGCACTTGCCACATTCTAATGAAGCAACAATGTGCGCCACTTTGTTGTCAACAACAAATACAATACAATAATAATAGCAATGTGCAGCATGCAATGCTAAATCTACCTTCAAAGTTTTCGTTGCGTTTCGTTTAATTCGAAAACATTTCTTATACTTTTTTCTGCTTTCAATTTTGCGGAATAGCCTTGGAATTTCTTAAATTGTGCAATCGTCTTTCCTGTGATGCGCTTCTATTCAATTACAATTTTTGTTTGCTTTTTTCCCTCGTCTCTACATCTCGCCTTTGCCTGAGTTACGCTAATTAATTTGTTTTTCTAGTCCTAATTTCCGCCACTTGAAGTGTGGAACCGCGTTTGCTATGAAAAAGCTGTTTTTTCTTTTTCGTTGGTCTTCCAAACTATTATCGTTTGTGTGTATTTACTCCCACTCGAGTCTTGAGATGTCTTTTCAGTTATTCATTTCGCTCTCATTCACAAATGCCACTAGAGTATTTTTAAAAATCTGCAAATAAAGAAGGAAACCATGAAACATTGAAGAAGCAACAATAAAAATGGAAGTAAAATAAAGATATAGCCGGAGAAATATTGTAAGGTTTCTTATTATTAAGGTAATGCCGCGAACGTAATTAAATGGAATGTAGAAAAGAGAATTATTTGTTTCTTATTTAAGACTGCATACACGTTGTGGCTAAATATAAAACAGATTGATGCTGGAGTATATTAAAAACTCCAAACGTCAGCTTTTGCATCTCCTAAGCACTTGCGTTGGATGTATATGTAATATATATCTAACTTGTAATTAGTAGTGAATATGCAATTCTATTAAGTAAAAATTTAGAAATACTGGCATTTTCTTCATAAACAAATACATATATGCATCCCCATATTTAGAGTAAGAATCTTAATGAAAGAAATTTCTTCTTCTTCAAGCATATTACAAAATTGGGTCCACTTTCACCAAGATATTGTTCCACAATTAAAAGATATTTGTGAGCGGTACCTCCAAACGCTTTATAACAAAAAAAAAAGGGGGATTAACAAGACGTGTTAAGCATTTTAATGTCTTCTTCTTCTTATAGCCGCTGTAACCGCCTATGCGATTCTAGCTGAGTTCAACAAAGGTAATTTGCGGTGTATGATAGACGTGGGTAACACAGTGCGGCGCGGCACCAATGCGCCGATAACGAATGTGTAGTTACTGGCGCTGCTACCGATTTTCACAGCTCTGCAACGCAATGGCGCCAGCGACACCAGAACACTGACAACACTACTAACAAATAGGTTGAAGGCATACAACAATGGCACGTATTTTGTTGTTTTTAAAATATATAGCAACTTATAAAAAGTGCACGAGGACGCAAAATTGTCGTAATTTGAATGGAAATTTACTTAAACTACCGTGGAAATCGCATTTATTTTAACAGTGCTCGCTGGAAACAAATATGAAAATGCGCCAGTTTGGGAGTAAATGTCCACCAAAATTAAAATCGCATGAATCGGAAAAACACCTCGGAATAAATTCCGGAGTTGCCCTGAAATAGCGCAATTGTGCCAACACACTGTGCTGTTTCCGGCCGTGGCGCTGGCGCCAGTTCGTCAACGCCAAAAAATTTGCGTCATTGCCCACCACTATTGTATTATGAAGGCTAGTTATACATTTTCTACCAGTTAAAAAACATTTTGGTGCAGTAACAAGTCCCCTAAAACAATTTGAACCATTATTTTACATAGACAAATTTCCATACTTTAAGGCATTTCCAGCTTAGCACGTCTTGTGAATCCCTAAATATGAGTAGTCGGAACCTGTTTTCCCGAATATTTTCAATTTGACAATGTCCGGTCAGTACACCTGTAAGAAACGAGAGCTGGCGCTTAGCCAGCTGGAGTAGCTCCCTTGACCGCCCGCGATCCACCACCGACCAGATGGACCTTGCAACGTTGCAAGTCGGGGTTTTTGCCCAGCGCTCGCGACTCTAAGCCCATCTGTCCAGGAGCAGACCGCAGGTTGCCAGCGAAACTCCCATTCCCTCCCTGTCCGAGGTGATGGCCTCGAGGGTTCGACCCCAAATTTGATAAAAATTAAGGATTTATATTTAAAATAATGATGGCAACCATGATAATACAGCAATCGCGGTTGCCGTTTGTGCATTTTTTATTGGACACAAAATGTACAAAAATTCATAGTTTAAATGAGTTAAAGTTAATGTTAAGAAATGCAAAAAATTAATAGTCTTATTAAAAATATAAGATTGTTTTCCATTTTAATCGGAATAAAGTATTAATAACACCGTTTAGATGAGAAATAAAAACCAGGGTATGCCTGCCGATTCCTGGACTAGTGGGCTTATAGTCGGCTCAGCGAGTGTTGAAAAAAACCCTGAAATGCAAAGTTGCAAAGTCGTTCTGCTCGGGGGACACATTGAAGTCTGATTTTTTACGTGAGTACCTGCTTATGAAAAGCTTAACCCCACGGTGCTCAAAAGCACACGAATCAACTCAATGCGTTGATCACCGTCCCGTGTTAGCGGTACCAATTAGTAGTGTGGGTGTACACAATTCACTACCTTGGTCGGGTACGAGGCCGACCTAAAACCTCTGCCGTACTCTGGGTCCGGCACCCAGTTGCAATGTAACTCGACGTTGAGAAGACAAGCCACTCTCCCCGCATTTGGCTTTCGAAACCACAGCTACCGCGATACTCCCCGAAGGACCGTACCCAAAAGGAACAGGCCATAGCAAATACAAGATGTTATGGGGGCCCCTGTTCCCCCGTGGTACCAGATTCAGTACTCTGGTCAGACTGTGATGCCGAAACATCCACCAGTTGAGTAGGCACCACTCCGGACTGGCCACCGTTGACTAGGACGCCTCGGGGTTGTCACACCCGTGGTTCGATGGGTCAGGGCATTGATTTGCCACGGGATCAATCCCGCCACCCAACGAACCCCCCTGAGTGGGCTCGGGGGACACAATAGAAACAGACCATTAGGATCCTATGCGGTTCGACTTAAAATCATCTCGGATTCTTATAGCTGCAGCTGTTTTGAGGATGACAGCTGCATTAATTTTGCTAGACTAAAGTTTAGACATCTCGGCTCGTATCTGTGCTCTCATCGCGTTCTCACCAACACAGTCACAATTTCATTTTTTTCGATCCCTGATATAAACACCTGAACGAACATAAGTATTCTATTTGATCCTACAATATCTCTACTATATTTCATTTGAGAAGTGGTCACTAATGCTCACTCATTAAATTAAAGAGCAGAGTAGCAATCAACCTTAATTATATATTCATTTCCTCTGATTTTATTTGAATGACAATACATTAAACACAATGGGTTATTCCCATAAGAGGGCACAAAATTACATGTAACGGGTTATAAACAAAGCGGAGAATATGCTACGGAAAAAAATGTTCACCAAAATTAAAAAAGATGTTTTTTAAATTTTTAGGAAAATTAGGTATGCAGTGGCCCATTAAATTTTAGTATATTAAAGTGCAAGTTTCAAGATTTTAAGAATCCGCATTGAAAACCACTTCGAGCAGCCGAGCCGAGCCCTTTAACTGTTTCCAACTGGGGGGCTACTAGGGGCCAGGCCCATTTTCAAACAATTTCATAATTCTCTTATGTTGGGCTGAAAGTTTACTTCACATACTAATTTTCAACGACTTCCATCCAGTATTTACAAAAATATCGCAGTTTTCGAATTTTTCCAAAATACTGTTATATCGGAGGTGGGCGTGGTTGCCGCCCGATTTCGCCCATTTTCAATACCAACCTACCCTGTGTAAAGGGTAACCTATATACTCAATTTATCAATTTTTAGTTATTGCTATGTGAGTTGACAGCGGTGCTAGACTCGAGTTAATTTATCAGTTAACTCATGCAGCCCTCTAGTATAAAAACTTTAGCTAAATAAATAGTTTTTCAGCGCGCTATCGAAGTAGTAATGCGTTTAAAAAATTTTTAAAAACTATGGCTCGAATACTTAGTAGCACTGAAACGGTCAATCTTCTTAAATGGCAAACAATTTTATAAATCCAGTTGCAGAAGGTGAGAAATATCTAAAGTATTCGACACCTGGCAGCACACCACTGCGTACATTTATCAAGCAATGCACAAATCCACAAACTTGGCACGCACTCGCAAAAGTTCTGTTGAAAAATGCGACTATATGTACATACACATTTGTGCCTTGGCAAATCACTTCGGGTCACGCAATGCGCACTGAGGCGTATACATGTAGGTACAACATAAACAAAAAATCACAAAAAGTCCGACTTAACTGCTGCAATGCATCTGGACAATGGTCACCTGGCGGTAGAGAGCGGCTTGAGCCAAAGGCAACTGCACTTAGGTAACTATAGCTATATGTTAGCTAACGAGAAGCATTAGACAAGTTGGCAGAGAAACGAATGACTAACCAGATCCGCCATAACAACATAAACACACACTCGCAGTAGAAAGCAACGGAAGTGAACTTAGCTTGGCTGGATGCTTAACGCACTTGCCACACTCGAAGTCGAACTCTTAAGATAAACTTGAAAATTGCAAGTTCACTAGCTAAATGACAAGGAAGACTGAAAGTAAAAATACACTGTAATGTGGTGTGTGTAATGCTCGAGTACGGACTGTATACTTATTCTATTCATACATACATCCCTGCAGGAAATTTAATTAATTTGAATGTAATTTATAAACTACTTTATTTTCAATGATAACTAATTGAAATTCTCACTATTTTACCTGCAACGAACTCATTTATTTAACATGGCGATGTCCTAGGAAGCAGTCAATTGCCTTTTCCTGCATATATTTTCAATTACTTTAAAATGTATTTGGTTTGAAGGACTTTAAAAATGAATATTTTTCGTTTGAATACGCCTCCATTCTGCACTTCACATATGCTTTTTCATAGTTCGGAGACACCAAAGAAAAACTCTCATTATCATTTTAGCATTTTGCCTCCGACGGCATTCGAACCC
>JAPVRG010097123.1:0-11794 GCA_029783565.1 Rhagoletis cerasi | reverse complement strand
GAGTTGGCAACGGCGAGTATCGCAGGCGATGGAACGATGAGCTGTACGAGCTTTACAACGACATGGACATTGTGCAGCGAATTAAAATACAGCGGCTCCGCTGGCTTGGTCATGTTGTTCGAATGGATACAGACGCTCCAGCACTGAAAGTATTCGACTCGAAACCCGCTGGTGGTAGCAGGGGAAGAGGAAGGCCTCCTCTGCGTTGGAAAGACCAGGTGGAGAAGGACTTGGCTTCACTTGGCATTTCCAATTGGCGTCAGTTGGCACAGAAGCGAAACAACTGGCGTGCTTTGTTGGACTCGGCCAAAATCGCTTAAGCGGTTTCAGCGCCAAACAAGAAGAAGAAGAAGAAGAAGAAGAAGAAATCGCGTTGATTTTTGATAATTTTTTTTTGTCGACGGTGTTATTATTTTCTTCCACGCAATAAAAGTTGTCGAACATAGCAACTTTGTATGGAAGCAAATGCATGACACCGTCAGCAAAAAAAAATTCAAAATTCAACAGTATTTTGTGAACACTTCAAACTAGAAAATTTTCATTTGCAACTTTTTTGATTTTTTCTAAATTTTTTTTTACAAAGTTAGAAATTTTGATTTACATGGCTTTTGTTAGCCCATATCAATTCGTTAGGGGTGTACAACAGGTACTCATAGTACCAGGTGTTCCTTTATTTTATTGAAAAACTGTTTCAAAAATAACTAATACTCGTACTGTGAAAAAAAATTTTTTTTTTAATGGAAATACTGCGAAACGGAAAAGAGATACGACCGTTACTCATACGCCTTGTTGGCCAAGAGCCATGTGAAAGAATGCGAAAAGGCGTCGCGTCTAGATACAAACTTCTGGGTTTGAAAGCGCCTGTCCGCAATCCATTCGCACACGGTTTTTTTTCAAAAGCGTACTAACACAAAATTTGTTATTTTTAATATTATACACTAAAAATTTTTACCTTGCAAAAAAGCTGAATCAATATTTTATTGGAATCCGTTGCCAAAAAACACAGTAAAGCTCTGAACACATCGAACCCGACATTACCACACGACACGACATTAAGGTTTTATCTACATAATCTAAACGCTTTGTCGACGGCGCCTTGGTTTTTTAGAACGCAGCAGCGACATCATGAATTTGTATGAATTTGACATAAGAGAAGAGGAAGAATCTTATCTGTCGCTCGAAAAATAGAAATAGATCTAATCCGGCCACAGCTACTTTTTTAGCTAGTCGCGGTGTTGCCGTACCGTTGCCAAAATAATTATCTACATAAGAATACGTGCAAAAATCATTTGACAGCTGTAGTCCGTAGCTCGTCGTTTTCGATGTGGTCCAGCTATAAAGTCTCACTTCCTCATGTGACTATTATTATTTCAGAAATAAGTAGATTTTTTCGTTTGCTGTGCTGTGAACGAAGAGTGCGACATGTATTTGTGTGTGAATGTATGTATAACTGCCTACTTAAAAAGGCGTGCAACTACTAAATTATATACTGCACTACTACTTTTATATGAATAGCTACTTAAAACTATATATACATACAATACATATGTACTTATACATATGCAAGTATTCATATGTAAAACAACCAAAAGCACAGCTACTTAAGTATACAAACTCTCAAAAAATACTTGAATTTCAGATTGTTTATCTGTTTACACAAGCAGATGTTTAAATGTTTACCTTGTTTTGAAAAAAAAAAAAATTCGTTTTATTGGACAAAATAAAGTAAAAGAGATTAAGTAACAAATTTATTAAAAGTTGTCAATAACTTTTCTACATGATCATTCCTTTAAATATGTATGCATATTGGCATACTTGACAGAAAATGGGAGAAATAAATTTTAAAAGCTACAAGAAATAAAAAATCTCGAAGTTCATACATAACTGTGGGATTTCCTTTAACTAGAAAAATTGCGAAGCAAGGCTTTTGCAAGCCTGAGGGAATATTTATAATAAAAAAAGGTTCCTTTTCTTGAGTAAAATTATGATTCCGACATCTTCAACTCTTTGACTCTAACTATGTCCCATGAAAAAATAGCAAACAAAAATGTGATGAATATAATATAATAATAGATTGGCGCTTACTTAATATGTTAGTGTCTGGCCGAGCTGCTCCTCCGATTTTTGACGTGCGCCTGTATATTGTCACACAAAGGGGAGGGACCTACAGTTTTACGCCGACTCCGAAGGATGATAAGAAGTTTTTTCAAAGCAGAAATACACTCAGAGGTTTGCATTTATCTGCCGAGGGGCGACTGCTTTTAGAAAAAACTGTTTTTGAATTTTTTTTATGATGGTCGGAAATTGGACTCGAATCCAGGCCCTGCAGAAAGGTAGTGCGCACTGTTAGCCACAACACCAAATCGGTCTCTTAGTTATCATAAATTCGAAATGATTTTGACATTCACCCTGCAGGGAAAGCTACAAGTTGTAAATTAGAATGCTACTAGTATTCGTTTCAGCCTAACTAGTTAACGTTGCATACTTTTTCAGTGTTAGCGACTGGTATTTTTAACATGGGGATGTTATAAGAGATGTCATTTGTCCGCTCCTGCATCAGTTCCATACCAGTTAAATACCAGTTCGCTGGGATTAAAAAAAATGTAGTCCAATAATACTCCAGAAACACCGTATTCGTTCGTTACGATAAAAAGAATTCTAGTCCATTTATAGTCTGAAATTACCACTTTTAGATAATTTGATTAATAGAAAAAAGTAAATATAAAAGGGAAATGAATTTTATGGATTATTTTATTTCATAGTTTTCAGCATTTATTTGAAATGTTTCTTTTTTTTTAATTAATAGCTAAAACAAATAAAAAGATAAATATTTGGCACGAACTATAACTACTATAAGTTTTGTTATAAAACTTGCCATTTAGGAATTACTTTTATGTAGATCGTTATAAAAACATCAAATATTTTAATTGTATAAAAAATTATCTCTTTCAAATTTTTTATTATATGTATTAGGCAGTTTTTTTTGCGACTGAATTGAATTTCCTACAAATATGTTTTTCTGTAGCTCTTGCTGTTTACGAGATAGGGGCCAAAAAACGAGAATTTCATAAAAAAATTGGGTTTATTAACGCCTACTTACGCGCTGGTGGGAGTTAGGGTTACGCCGCAATAGACACTTTTGTAGAGCATTCAATTCTGAAGAAACCCTATCATACTATAAAATGTCCCTGAGCAGTAGAGTTTTAAAGCAAAAAAATCAAAGTTTACGTGTATTTTATACACGAAATCTTTGCACGCCTTGGGCGAGTACTTAATATTAATATTAAGGGTTCAAATTTTCAGGGAGTTGTTTAGGTATTTTCTACAAAATTTCGAGGTGGGAGTGGAAAAAAAACCATAGTCGCAAAAAACACCCCAGTATGTATATAAAAAATAATTCCTAAACGGCGAGTTTTAAAATAATGTAACACATACACTGTGTGTTTTTCTAAATTACCAAGTCAGAGTCCAAAATACCAAACCTTTTTATCATTAAAATATTGTATTTAATAAATTAATGTGTGAAAAAACCAAATCGCGTACTTAGTGCGTTTAAATAAAATATTGCATTACGCATGTGTAATAAAATTTATAAATAATAGTAATAATAATAAATCAACGAACTAGAATTTCTACCAACTAGTTTATTTCTTTCTACGATGAACTGGTATAATTATAGTTCATAACGAACTGGTATTACTTCCATCCATAAATAATAGTTCATGAACTGGAATTTGTGCATACTAGTTCAGCTTCTCACTGCAGGTCATAACCGTACTCATGTTCTAACCGTAAGAGTATGGTTTGGAATATACATATTCATACTCACATTCATACTCACATTCATATTTTTAATCAACTTCATGCTTATATTCTTATTCGTATGCATATTCAAACTCTTTCTATTATTCATATTCCTACTTACTTATATATCCATATTTATACTAAGATTCAAATTCACACTCATATTCGTACACATTTTCATAAGTCATATTTATACTAATATTCATAGTCATATTCATATGCATATTCATATTCACTTTCCTACTAATGTTACTTCTTATATTCAAATTCATTTTCCTATTCATATTCGTACTCACATTCATACTCATAATTATATTCCTATCCATATTCATATTCAGGTACATATTCAAATTGCATATACCCATATTCATACTCATTTTAATATTCATACTCATTTTCACATCCATGCCCACTTCATTAATAATATTTTTTCCAAGAATATTTCATATTCAAAATCTAAAATACTTGGTAACCCGATATTTCTATTCAAAATCCAAAATATTTTCTAATACGGAGCCAAAACATTTTGGTGGAAATC
The DNA here is from genome assembly GCA_029783565.1 of Rhagoletis cerasi. Lineage (NCBI taxonomy): Eukaryota > Metazoa > Arthropoda > Insecta > Diptera > Tephritidae > Rhagoletis > Rhagoletis cerasi. The sequence goes on along the minus strand of JAPVRG010097123.1, from coordinate 7,452 downwards.
AAACTGCAATATCTCAAAGAACAGAATTTTTGTCGAGTAAAAATCGAAATAATTGAAATAGTATTGTCTTCGTTGATAAAAGCATTAACTGAGAATGTCTAAACTGAGTTGGCAAGTTCTAGTTTTAAACTGTTCGTAGTAATTCGAATGAGTTTCCTAAAAAACTTTCCTAGGAAAACTTTTGAAAAATTGAGAAGGATTGGCTAGCTACTAACAGCAGGTTGCCTATTCTAGACACAGTAAATTGAAGATAATGAGGCTTGCTCAAAAATAATAATAGAATATTTAACACGGCAATCCTAATCGAGTATCTGAGACTCCGAGAAATGCGCTTCAGATTTCAGCGGGAACTATTTATTCGCAGACTAGGGTAGTTTAGACACGGTTTTATTGAAATAGTTGCGTAAACCCTTCAGAAGATCGAAACGCTTTAATACACATGGGTAGGTGTGGTGAAATCATATTTTTGCTAGGCAATATACTGGATCTCAGTACCCACCGATGTAATTGCAATTTTTTTCTATCTATCCAGGCTAATATACATCTGCATTTGTTGATGGTAACTAGGGAAGCCCCCATGTAGTTCTTTTGTATTGTAAGGTGTAGCAAAAGATAACTGCAATGTATTTCTTATATTTGTTTTGAATATTGTTGATTATTCATATTTTCTTATAAAGTTTAATGTTATTGTGTATTTGTGTGATAACATCAAGGTGCACGCCACAAATCTGAGGAGAAGCTCGGCCATACACTAGCATATTATGTAAGCGCCAATCTTTTATTATAATAATTTACATACAAGCATGCAAATATATAAGTCTATAAAAATACATATGTACGATTATTTATAATAATTAACTTTTTCGCTTCTCAATCATATCGCCTGTGTTACGTATTATACTTAGTACTAACATACACATATGTACATATATTTGTTTTAATTTCATGCTGCTTGTCTAATTTCCTCAATAATGAAAATGAAATTTAACATTGCAAACAAATTTAAAATTGAAAGTAATATACCTCTGGTTTATTTGCAATAACTCTTAGCGTGTGAAACTTACCTTTTCTGTATGTATTTCCTCAAGGTGCAAATTAGTTGTGTTGATTCGGTTGAATTTTTTTCTTTGCTTATGTAGCTTTGAACCTCTTGCTTTTTAAGTTTGAGTTGTGTTGTTGTTGCTTTTGGTGTTTTGTTTTTTATTTTTTTATTTTTAACGCAAAATACTTTAAATGGCTGCTGTAAAAACTGTTCTTGACACTTATCAATATACACTCATTACGTTTTTTCAGGTTGTTACTCATACGCCGGGGTGGACGAGTTCTTAAACATTATTGTGGGTTATTTAGCTGCGTAAGAGAATTATGTGTACATACATATATGCATACTTATGTAGCTCTAGCGGTTGAGAATATGATTATCTCTAGGTAAATGTTAATTATGGTTATCTATAGGGAAATTTGTATACTAAACAGACTATGTTATTATCAATGCTTCTTTATGGGATAAAATCCTTTCTTTTTTTTTTTAAAAGATGAAAAATTTATAGTAATTTTGAGGATTATAAACTATTGATGGTCGAATCATGTTTCTCGTAGCAGTGCTACTTTTTCGACGAAGTACTAAATTTCCGAATGTATAACCTGAAACCCAATTTGGGCAGATAAAAGAAACTCTACAGTACTACATACATATTACCTACACCTTTTTGTGTTCCATGTTTAAAACTACACAAACATTATTTATGTAGGTATCAAAAAAGAAACTTAAAAACTTACTGCTTCTATAGAAAATATATATTTTGCACTATTCAAGAAATTTAAAATAAATTATTAAAAATTATTACGAAGATATCAAAAATATATGATTTTGCCAGAGCGAGATATTCAATTATATACAACTATGTAGAAGAACGAATTAAAAGACACTCGGAGGGAATTTTTTGTTATTTTAAAGACTGTATATTAGACTGGTCCAGGAAATCCTTTTTTTCAATATTATTCAGTGCTCACGCAAATTTGTGTTTCTTTTGCGAAAAAATGAAAGTACATAACTTGATTTAAAAAAAAAAAAATTAAATTTAGAGGTCGCTCAAGTCCATTTTTATTTTGCTTAAAATTACTCGTCCTTCAATCCATGCGCACGCCAAATTCCTCTAAAAATTTAAGTTTTATAAGATCTTATAATATGCTTTCGAGGCTGCTGAATATACTATACTATTTTTTCGATCCGGCTCTTACCTTTATAGATAATACGAATAAATAACAAAAAAGAATGAGAAAAAAAATCCGAAATTGCGTTTTAAAATTTGATTATTCTTAGAAAAAATTTTAATTTTTATTATTTTTACCAGCCACGCATCTAAATTCAGGTTCAATAATTTGCTGATATCTCGAGAAGTAATAAACGTTAAATCCTCTGCAATAACTCATTTTGTCCGCCGAGGTTATGGCTATACACATCATCATTGACATAAAATCATATAAATTTTTTCTAAGAAATAATCTACTTTAAAAGTGCAATTTCGGGGTTTTTTCTCGTTCTTTTCATTGTTTATTCGTATCATCTAAAAAAATAAGAGCCGGGTCGAAAAAATAACTCTCCTAGTATATTCAGAAGTCTCGAAAGCACATTATAAGATCTTACAAAACTTAAATTTTCAGAGGAATTTCGCGTGCGCACGGATTGAAGGACGAGTAATTTTAAGCAAAATCAAAATGGACTTGAACGACCTCTAAATTTAATTTTTTTTTTTAAATCAAGTTATGTACTTTCATTTTTTAGCAAAAGGAACACAAATTTTCGTGAGCACTGCATAATATTGACAAAAAGGATTTCCTGGACCAGTCTACTGTATATATGTTTAAAGTAATTAAAATAAATATTGTCATATAAAAACTACTTATAAAATCTTTTCGAATTAAATACTGGCTATAAATTTTCGGTCATTTTAAAACTGGATATCAATTATGACGATTTTAAAAATGGATAAATGGCCGTATAAATAGTTCTACATTTTTTGTCCAGTTCTTGGACACACAATTTTGATGATTTGAAAATTAGACATACATTTTTTGATAATTTAAAAACTTGGCATAACTTTTTCTTAGTTTAAGAACTGGATATAAATTTTTGTGAAATCCAAACCGGACATCATCTTTTGGTCATTTAAAAACACGACATAAATTAATAACCATTTAATAACTAGTTCTTAATTGTTTGTAGTTTAATAACTGAACATTCTTAAATTTTTGTAATTCAAATACTGGTTATAAATTTTTGGTCATTTTAAAACTGGGAATAAATTTATGACCATTAAGTAACTAGTTAGAAACTTTTTGTAGTATAACTGACGAATATGAATTTTTGGTTGTCTAGACTCTGGACATTTTATGAGAATTTTTAAACTTAGCATAATTCAAAACTGGACATAACTTTATGGTCATTTAAAAACTGAAATTGAATTTTTGGTCATTTGGTATATAGCTTTAATGATTTTGTACTTCAACTGGTAAATTTTTGGTAGCTTATGGCGTTTTCTTTTCTGCACAAAATGTTGGCTTTTCGTAGCCCTCTTCTTAGTATTTGTGCGGAAAGAAGCTAAAATTTTTCAGTAGAAAAGAAAACGCCATTAAAATTTGGACAAAAATTTATGATAATATGGTTTTTTGCTAATTGAAAATTTTAATTTGAATTTTTGTTCATTACAAAACTGATTATTCAGAAACTTGACACAAATTTATGGTAATTTAATTTTTTCTTAATTACGATACCGTTTTAAATTTATATTAATTTTAAAACTGAAAATAGATGTTTGTGTCTATATTTCGAGATATTTTTCCTTTTTTAATTGTTAATACCAAGTGCATTTGAATAAAAGAAAACTTTTTGAATTTATGAAATTTGCCTAATTAAAAATCTCTAAAACAGGTATGCCTTCCACCACTTCATCTTAAAATGATAGTCTAAATATTAATAATATTATTAAAAAAAAACCTGAATCCCTCATTTTGAGTTTTTCCTATCAAATACCGTTAAGTTTTCATCAAATATTTTCTATGTAAACAAACTTGTTCCAAACCACAATAATTCTTTCTTCATTCACAATTCACACACAACGCAACCATTTTTTTCATTGTGCGTGAGCTTTGCTGCATTAAATTGTTAGTGTACTTGTAACAGTTATATTGTATTTTACCGCAGTTTTAACAATTATTGTTCCTACATACATGTATTTTTTTAAAACCACTGAACCACACAGCTGTTTTACTGGAATTCACTGACAAGTTTTCTTTCGCAAATGCATGCTAATGTATTTGTGTGTGTGTGTGGTTGTGTCTAAGTGCTGCTCATAGCGGTTGCTAGTTATTCACATTTCTTTGCAAGTGTGTGGCAAGTTTTTTTTTTATTATTTTGATTTTATAATATCGCTGTGCGATTGCTGCTGCTGCTGCTGCATGCAGCCACAATTAATTTCACTTTTTTTCCTTGAAAGTCAAACTACAATTTGCGCGTGCTGTTTATTGTTGCAATTTGTTGTAGTTGCTGTTTTTCTTTTTTTGTTACCGACTTTGGTGTTTAAATTTATAATTATTGTTGCTGATTTTTCATTTGCTGTTGCTGTTATTGTTGTGCTTGGTTACTTGCTTGCATTTGTTTGCTTCGTTGTAATTATGCGCTGGTTTTATAGATTTTTTCTCTAACTGAATTTGTAACTCGTTTGTTTCTTGCGGTCATCGAAATATTGTTAGTTATGTTTTCTACACCAACTGGTTTCTTGGCCGAGCATTTTTTGTTTCGTTGTAGTATATTTTGCGTAGTCTTTTACGCATTAATATGTTTACCGAAATTTATTAAGAAAAAGCAAAAATTTTGCTTTAGCTAAATATTGAGTACGAAAATCGACTAACCGGCTGGAAATTGAAACCCATCTCAAGTAAGAATTTGTAGTGCAGTGTGTAGTTAATATTACAAGATAAGAGCAAAGCATTTAATATACCTTACTCTATTAATAAGCCTTAATTTAATTAGACCAGGTTCATTTCCATATATTTATGTATTTACTTATATCTACCAGCGGCTTCAGTTAACTCCTAGGGGCCTATTTCAGATCAAACCACTTCACAGGCACAATAAAAATTGGACTTAAGTTCGTGGCGAAAGCTTTGACTGCAATTCACCAGGGAGTGGCTAGACGTGAGTCTTTGGCATCCTCTGGGTAGCACCCAAACACCCGTTTGGTAGCGAGCTAAAGTGAGAAGGCGAAAAACTTCGCGTGCGCTGAATTTGGGTCCCGCTACTTTAAACCCGCTATCAATAAAAAATGAAAAAACTAATATACAATTTCTTTACTCTGTACCCAGAGTTAGAACTGCCTATATTCCCTTAAGAGAGCTTCCTTTGGAATTGCTAGGAAAAGTACTAAGTACTTTGGCTATGAATATAGCCAAGGACGAATAATGTTATGGAAGAGACTTTAGCGACTATATATTCGTCATACTGAAAAAGAGCACTTTTAAATCCTTGTATAGCAGCTGAGTGTTTTCTTCTAGCAGCGGTCGCCCGCTTGGCAGGCAATGGAAAACCTCCGGGTGTATTTCTCATAAAATCCATTAGCCGTTCGATGGCGGCGTAAAACTGTAAGTCCCTCCATTTCTGTAGCAATATCAATACGCACGCCACAAATTTGGAAGTGAAGCTCGACCAAACACTTAGCAAAAGTGTAAGCGCCAAAATATTATTATTATTATATTATAGCAGCTGAATATAAAGTACGTCTACTCACTAGTTTTCCCTGTAACCCACTATATACTACAATCCATGTTTATTTTGACCCGGGGAGTCGAATTAAAGAATTGGGAAGTTTTACTCTTTAGGTGTTGTTTGAAGCTAGCGTACCTTACAAAAATTGAATTAATAAATTCCACCAACATGCACTTTATTGAACTCAGATTGGAGATTACAAAAACAAACCCAAGAAACTCGAAAGAAAACAACTTAAGATTCTAAAAATTGAGACGGAAAGCCAAAGTTAAGGATATTTCCAATATTGTTGCAGATGCCAAGATGCTTAGATAGCTTAGCGAAGCGCTTGGCCGTGAGTGAGTGGCTGGTATTGTGACTTTGAGGCGTGTTCGCCAAACCGTTCGCTTCGCCAAATGTATTCGCTTCGCAAGTGGCAGTACTAGCCTATGGAAACAGCTCAGACAAGCATATTTATTACAAACTCAAATCTATCAAAATTGGAATATTTTATTTGAATTAAATGCTAAAGAAATGGCCCCGATTTGTGTCCAGAGCGTGTGGAGGAAATCCGAAAACACGTAAAATTACTTGCAAATTACAATTTAAATTGAAATAAATTTAACTGACGGTTTGTGAAGGCCAAATATAAAGCTGAAATTTTTACTTTCATATGTGTTCTGACTAATAATAAAGGTAATGAAACAAAGATCTGAGAAAAATAAAGTTAAGGAAAATTATGATAAAGAAAAGAATTGAGATAGAAAAAGAAGGTAGAGTTAGAGATAGAGATAGCGATAGAAATGGAGATGGAGATGGAGACAGATATAGAGATAAAGACAGATATAGAGATAAAGACAGAGATAGAGATAGAGATAGAGATAGAGACAGATATAGATATAGAGATAGAGATAGAGATAGCGTTAGAAATGGAGATGGAGATAGATATAGAGATAGAGATTGGCAAGATAGAGATAGAGATAGATATAGATATAGAGATAGAGATCTGGGCAGAGATAGAGATAGAGACAGAGAGAGAGATAGAGATAGAGATCTGGGCAGAGATAGAGATAGAGATAGAGAGAGAGATAGAGATAGAGATCTGGGCAGAGATAGAGATAAAGACAGAGATAGAGATAGCGATAGAAATGGAGATGGAGACAGATATAGAGATAGAGACAGAGATAGAGATAGAAATAGAGATAGAGATAGAGGTAGAGATAGAGATAGATATAGAGATAGAGACAGAGATAGAGATAGAGATAGTGATAGAGATAGAGATAGAGATAGAGACAGAGACAGAGATAGATATAGATATAGAGATAGAGATAGAGATCTGGGCAGAGATAGAGATAAAGATAGAGAGAGAGATAGAGATAGAGACCTGGGCAGAGATAGAGATAAAGATAAAGATAGAGATAGCGATAGAAATGGAGGTGGAGACAGATATAGAGATAGAGATAGAGATAGAGATAGAGATAGAGATAGAGATAGAGATAGAGATAGAGATAGATATAGAGATAGAGATAGAGATAGAGATAGAGATAGAGATAGAGATAGAGATAGATATAGAGATAGAGATAGATATAGATATAGAGATAGAGATCTGGGCAGAGATAGAGATAGAGACAGAGAGAGAGATAGAGATAGAGATAGAGATAGAGATAGAGATCTGGGCAGAGATAGAGATAAAGATAGAGAGAGAGATA
>JAPVRG010097095.1:0-15266 GCA_029783565.1 Rhagoletis cerasi | reverse complement strand
ACCATATTCTCTTGTGAATGAAGCATTAAGGTGATAGGATTAAGATTTTGCGAGTTCGTATGAGAATCCATGCTGTCTTTAGGAATAAACACAACCCATACAGCTCTCCACACTCCCTCTGACTCTGCCGAGTCTAAAGCTTTGTATTGCTCAAATAATCCTTTCTCTTGTAATAGGTACAATAACCACTCCGCCTGAAGATGGGTACATATATGGTGCTTGTTCCTAACTGTGAACTTCTTGGCAAGTGCGCGTCCGGAAGTCGTTCTACTGCTGCCCTTTCAGCTCTGCTAAAAAGCTATCGAGTTTGAGGACCTCAGCGCATCGGCGCATAAGACCAGTTTAATATAATCTACAGATACTTAATTAGACGGACCTCCAATTCTCCGCCGTTTGGTTCTCTTCCACGTGACCCATGTCAATGTCCGAAGCGACACAACAAAAGGTCATCAGAGCCCGTGGAGGTTTAGGGGGGCTATTAGAGTCGGAGGTTTTTGTCTCTTAACTTAGACATCGGCATTCTCTTTCTTTTAGAGGCCAGCTCCTTGGAAGTTGAAAGAGTGGGTTGATGACTTTCGAAGCAACTTTATTGAGCCCGTTGACGACTTTCAGAGTGAATGCCTCTTTCCCTCTCACCACAGCTTTCGATTTATGGGGCACAGGATCGTTGCCGATATTCCTCAGCAGCCTTGAAGCGGCTCTACGAACCCGCTTCGCCCTGACTGCAGGGCAGACTTCCTTTTTAGTCCTAAACGACCGAGACGTAAATAGGTGCTATTAAGAGCCCGCTTAGTACCCTTGGAGAGCTTATGGTCGATAGCGCTTTTGAACTTTCGGGTGTCAGTATCGTTCCCACTATGAACCGCTTTAGAGTTGCCTCAGAGGGTTTTCTCGTGGCCGCACTGAATGCTGACGCCTGACAAGATGGATCTAAAGGCCGTACAGGCTCAGTTTGCGCATCGTACACCAATTTTATGCTGCCTTCAAGGGCTTTGCTGCTGTTGACGCTGGACGTGACAGTGTTTTTTTTTTTATAGATAAGGTCCGGTTGGGCTTCTTCGGGACTGATTCAGCGGCTACCGAAAATAAAATGTCGGGAACAATTTTAGCGCCGTGTCGGAATTATTACCCTATTCATGTTTGAAATGCATTTTTTAATCTGGTTCTATGGTCGCCTACTAAGGTGGAACCATTTCGCAACGAGCGGAAGAGGTTATGCAAACAGACGGTCGGCCACAGCAGAGCCCTATGCCGTCGTAAGTGCTGCGTCACCGACGGAGGTGAAGAGGTATCCAGGAAGCGCCGTTAACATACAGTCAGATGCTTCTGAATGCAGACCAACTGATGGGAAGGCTAGATACGACATCTCCTCAGTCTAGTTCCAAAGTGCCAAGCTCACCCCCCGAAGACTGATTTTCTCCATCGCGCACAACGGTCGTGATGTGAGAGAGGCTACATACTTAAGGACCTACGCTGTCCCGGGCCTTGAGAAACACTTAATTTTATGGCGAAGTAAGATGGAGTTAACTTGCCCATGCTAGCGGAGAGAAGCCTTCTCCGTTTATATACCGGACCCTTCCTCGGCACAATGGTTGATCTTGGAGCCATTAGCATACCAGAAGTGGCTATATTTCGGGGGTTTCGGGGTCGTTCATTGTCCTAGTTGGTTCTATTCGAGGAGTTTGTGTTTTCAGCGCTTGGCGTGCGTGGACTTCATTTTCATTTTGTTTCAACCAGACGGGCGGGACGTATGTCAGAATTGATTTTGAAATAGTTTCGACTGTTTAGGTCTGATGTCCCAGTTCTCTCCCATTAGCTTACGGTAGGTTCAAATGAAGGCCCTGCCCTTTTGAACAACTTTATCTAAGTGCGGATTCCTTAAGAGCTTATCATCTAGGATAACGCAAAGTTTTTTGAGAAATTTAGAAACGGTGTATTTTCTCTATGCAAAAATGGTTCTAGCAATTTGTCTCGTTTACTATGCTAGTCTTCTTAAGGTTGACGCTCAAGGAGAGTCTTCTTAGGGTTATCGAAGGAGGTTTGAGTTGGTGCCTTCATACCTAGAGTAGTGCATCTACCATGAAGGACTTTAATAGAAGGGAGATCACTACCCCAGTGAGCACCTTTTCATTGCCGAGAAACTGACGATTTCCTGTCCTAGATTGAATGTTATGATTCTATGGCCCCCAATTTTCCACCAAAATTTCTAACTGCACATTTATGACTGCATTTTAAAATGTTTAATTTTCGTTCCATTTTTTTTTTTCATTTCAATTTAAAATTTTTCCACTCTATTTCCTTTTTTGTTTTGAAATTCAAAATTTGCATACATCCCATTATATGCATGGCCCCTGACATCGCTAAAAACAACTGACTAAAAACACTACCAAATTCATTAAAATGGTGATGACACGCAAATACCATTTCGCGCTGCAGCAGCATAAGCATTAGCATGTAGCATGCAACACATTAACTTACGTATAAAAAACTCATTAGAGATTTGCTACATACATACTTTTACGCAACGAGAGTGGTACAGCGGGAAGGAAAGGGCAAAAAGTAATAAACAGTGCAATGGCATAGAAAAAATGGGTTAAAATACTCATTTGGATGCATTGCCTTATTGTTTATGCGAAGAAAATGGGAATACGTTAGGAAAAGTACGGATATGTTTTGTGAAAGGCACCAAGACAGAGCCGGTTCAAAGATGTCAGCGGTAGAATGATGTCATCTGCAGAAGTTGCCCGGGGAAATGATGTGCTCTAGAAGAAAGTTGCTTAAGAGGCAAGCCGAAGAAGGGATAGAAGAAAAGAAAGTTTAAGCACAGAAGTTGTTGAGGAAAACTGTTTAGTTTTCTTTTTTTTATAGAGCCCAATGATAATTGTAATACTCACTTTCGTGGTAAAAGAAAATGCTCAAGTGGTCGACTTAAAAACCAACTTTTCCTCCAGATATTTCTTTGAGATCCCGAGATATGTAATAGATTGCTATAGGAAATAATAGGCCCAAATTTTCATCCTTAGGCAGCTTGAACTCAGCCACTGTTTGGCCTCCATCCTCCTCGTGCGCGTATTGCCTAACTCGATAGCCTTCTCTGCATTTATTTCACTTGCACTTATGTTACCGTTTGGCCCTTTACTATGCATTTTACTTTGCATTCGCTGCTCTGTTTATGTTTCGCAAGCCGCGCTTTTAAGCCTTGACATGTTGACAGCGCAACAGTCGAGCGCATATACACATTTATGTAGATAACTACTATTTTATATACATACGTATGTATGTATGTACATATGCATTTCGCATTGTTTGTAATATAATGAGTCTCTTCGCGCACTATTTGCAACGTGACCCCAGTTTTTTTTTTTTAATAACTTCCGCTCATTTCCGGTAGTGACAACCAGCAAAGGGGATGTATCCTTGCCGGCGGCCAGTGTACTCCTGCATTGTTGAAAAATTGTATGCTTTGCATTTGTATTTCGTTGCTATGATATTGACATATGGCGCATTTTACTTACAGGTTAATGAATTTGAGCTAGTGGCGCACTAAAGTTCTGAGATGATTGGAAAATTTCGGAAAGAAGTCAAATATACCGAAGTATACATAACAGCGGTTTTAAAATCGGTTTTATTTAATAATTTTTTTCTGTAATTTCTTTCAAACGCATGTTGGTATGGCTGCCGCTGCGCGCGCCGCAGGAAGGCTAAGTGTGGTAGGCTTCAAGTTCGCCTCAACCTATGGGCACTCCAGAATTCTGAAAGGCTTCGGGTTCCTACCGACTCGGACAGACCACTGCACGCCGGTTCTGGGGCCGAATGGATCTTTTACCACCCACATTCCAGCGAGAGGAGACTTGGAGGGGTGCAGTATCTGGAATCGAGGACCTGTAAACTTATTTACAGATGGATCGAAACTGAATGTAAAGGTGGGTGAAGGTGTCTTCTGCGAAGAACTCTTTATCAACTGGCTGAGGTGGCCGCGATAAAAGAGGCTTCGGATTGGTTGCTCTCTAGTGTAACACCTTTTAGGGAGGTGAATATTTATTCCGACAGCCAAGCAGCCTTCAGGGCTGTTGGCTCCCTGACGGTGCGCTCGAGAACGGTGATGGTTCAAGTTTATTTGCGTTCCAGGTCACAGCGAAATCGCTGGCAACTGCATGACCGATGAGCTTGCAAGACAGGTAACCCTCAAGGGATTAATTCCGGATAGGGAAGGTCTGGGGGCTCTCCTGACCTCGTGTGGTCTGCTTCTGGAGAGATGGGCGTTTAGTCAGCTCAGTGAGCGCTGGGCGAAAACCTTGGAATGCAACGTGGCAAAATCCTTTTGGCCACGGATGGGCCGGAGGCGGTCTAGGGAGCTCCTGAAACTAAGCAAGCTGCACCTCTCACTATTGGTGGGAGTGCTTAATGGTCACTGTGTGATTGGTAATCATGGCGTAAGGCCGAACGTCATTGATAACCCTTACTGCACCAGCTGCATGGAGGATGATGAGGTGGAATCATCTCAACACCTGCTTCTCTGGCGCCCTGCCTTTGCGAGTCTAAGGTTTAAGCACCTTGGATCGCACTTTTTTCACACTCCCGATGAGCTCTCGGGGATGGACGTTAGTCCATTGAAGAGCTTCGTCGCGAGCACGGAGCCATAGGTGTCATAATTCTCCCTTAGCTTCCCCCCTCTTTCTCTTACACTTCCTTTCTTTTTCCGGTCTCCCTGCGTCTTTTTTCCATCTCCCCTCTAAGGGCATCACAATGGACAGCTTAGTCGAGTGCAAGTGTGCCTCCATATACGGAGGCAGCCCGCCTACCTAACCTAACCTAACCTTTAAACACATGGCCTGTATTGGTCATTAAATGGAGTACGTTTTTCAACCACATCTTAAACAATTAATGAAATTCATATTTATTTGGACTGACGTTGCCATTACACTAGTTTACACGAAAAATTAACCTTTGTAAAAAAGTAATTTCTAGGCTCACTTTGGGTCGCTGAATATGGAAACAAAACCCAATTTTTTTTCGAAGAAGCCTTTTCGAAATTTTTTCGAAAAAACCTGTTTTCTGGTAACTTTCGCAGTTATTTGTCAATATCTTTTAAAAAATCATCTAATTGTGATTGTGTGAAAAATGCAAAGTTAGAATTTTTACTCAGTGCACCATAACATGTACATTTCTTATCCGATTTGGATGACCTTAGACTCAAAATTTACTGCAATGATGTATCTTTTACTCAAATTTACTCAAAATTTTTGTAATTAAAAATAAGCATCTAAAAATGTGTAATTTTCAAAAATGAATGAAAATTCCACTTTTTTCGATTATGGTCGCTAGTAACAGTAATAATTTTTACTCAAATCTGCACAGATTATATATATTTGCTCGCGTCGATTAGATAATTTATTCACAAGATATTGGCAAATAACTGCGAAAAGTACCAAAAAAACGTTTCTTGAAAAAATCTCGAAAACTCTTCTTTGAAAAAAAGAATGGGTTTTTTTTTCGTGTTCAGCGACCCAAAATTAGCTTAGAAAACCTTTTTTTCTTAGGTTAACGCAATTACATCAAAATTTGTCGACTAGTGTTATTAACAAATATTTTTGTGCTATTGGCTAGATCGGTATAAAATCATTTTAAATGCGTGCCAAGTTGCTAAAGGCGTTTTGTTTAATTTTCGGGCAACTGCAGAGTTTCTTGTTTTACCAATAAAGACGAAATTCGATTTTTCTAGAAAAATTCGATTATACCGAATTTTAGCCACCTCAGAATTCCATTTCAAAAATTCGCAATTTTGGAGTTAAAATTCGATTAACATTTTCAAATATCGATTTTACCCATTCCTACCATCAACAAGTCCTGTTATATGACACATGAGAAGTGCAGCTGTGCACATATCTATGCTGCCCTTTTTATGCGGGTTTATCGAGGATGTAGTATGCATTTAGGCGCTAGGTACTAGTAGCCGCCTAAACAAAAGTAATGTAATAGAATGTGAGAACTTTTAAGTCTAAGTCTGAAGTACATTCAGAAATATAGCACCAAAACGTTTGCAATAAGTATTCTAAAACTAAAATCTACTTTTAAACCCTTGAAGGCACAGCTACACGATTTCAGTTTGAAAACATCTTGAGATGCTTGGTTTAAGTTGAGTCAAGTACTGCTGCACCTTACGCTGACTTATAACCAAAAATATGTGGAATTTTGTACTTCCAGGGGCTATCAGCGTTATGCTTTTTATTGTAAAATAGTCTGCCAAGAAATTAATTAATAACTCCAACTTTACATCAGCATTTGATGCATTTTTCATGTTCTTAAATTCAGCTACATGTGACTATGCAAAGTTTTCTACATTCCAGCTTACAACTTTCCATTTAAGATTTTTTTGCACAATGCATCTTAATCCTCGTCCACCATCGTACTCGTACAATTATTACGCATACGTACACGTGGCTCATAAATTGAAATTCCATTCAGGGCTTGCATCCATTTAAACTTCCATCAGCCAGCTTTCAAAAAAGCCATTGCCATTTGAACTTTCCTTTTGTCATCACATATAAATGCGTATGAGGCTGCTGTGGCTGGCTGTTGCTCATATTGTTATGCTGCTCAACTTTGTTGTTGCTAAAGCTGTTGCGTCCCATAGATATGCGCATTGTTGTGGACGGTTTTTGTAATATTTATCGACATTTTGGCATACGCATAAATGCACGTGCCGTGTCGTTGGAGGAGTATGGCTTTGTCAAACATATTTGCTTTACAAAAGCACAGCAATTTGTGACAATGAAGCAGATGCTAAGGATGTTGATGATATTGTGCGTTAACCTTGAACTGTAGTATACTTTCGAGGCGTGTTTTGCTGTATGTGAAAAAATTGTCTTTTGTAGTGGTGGCAGAAAGAATGTTTTAATTACTTTAGCAGGCTTCAAATCTTTTTTTCTTTAAGATAATTAAAGTCATTGCTTATTCTAGTAAATAATACAAATTCCTTTTTACTTGAGTTTACTACTGGACCGTTGTGGTTGGCCCACTTTTCTGCAAGATTCCACCATTAAAGGCACCAATGCTAGCGAATATTGAACTTAGGATTACCAAAAGGTGCAATCGGGCGCAAATGGGGGAAAGATGGGGGAGCAGTGAGATTTGAATAGATTGTGGGAGGTCCTTACGATGACCAGAAGAGAAATTTCCTTGACTTAGGTACATCGTTTTAGGGTGACCCGCGGAGAGACTCCAACTGTCTTACTACTATGGGGAACTTTGCGAATGTCCCGCGCTTATGGGAAGGAAACTGGGGTTCATGGGTGCAGAAACCGTTGGGGATCTGAGTGATACAGTGCGGACAAAGATACGGCGACTGCTTAAATTAGTAAACTCCACATGTTGTTTTACATACATAAGTGGGAGGGGAGGAGGTGAACAGATTATGTATGGTATCACAACGCACCCGATTGAAGGCCTAAGTAAGTGTGCTGTAATGACACCAGCAGCCACTTCAACCTAACCTAACCTTTCCAAAATTAATATTTTTCTTTTCTAATTGATTTTTTCCATTGAATATTTTTTAATGCATTTTTTTAATCAAAAATCTTTTATGAACATTTCGATGTTTTTTGAAATGAAATAATTAATCCCAACGGTTTTACCCTCCATTCCCGCCCAACCGACACGAGGGGCGCAGTCCGCAAATTTTGTTTTTACATAAACCAATTTCGACATTGCGCCATCTTCAGCGTTATTTTTACAAGCTGTTGTTAAGTTTAACCTGTGTGTAATCAAATCTTACAATAAATTTTTAACCAACTTTCCGTTGAGCTAAAGACTTGAAACTTCAAACTTAGCTTAGAACCCAATGACAATGCGGCCTCGCTGGTTTCAAAATATTTGAAAACCCCTATTTATGGTCCGATGTAGTTCATATTTGGAAGGTATATTACTTACGTGAAAACGAATAACTCCACAAATTTTGCCCGGTAGGTGGCGCAGGAATCGAAATATTTGTAAAATCCGTATTTATGGTCCGATTTCGTTCATATTTAGAACGTGTATTACTTAGATAGAAAGAAATAACTCCACAAAAGATTTAGCCGTAATTAAACTTTTTAGTTCTTTTTCTATTACCCACTAATACAAGCTTATTTTAAAAAATATTTTTTTTAATAACCGATTCATAAATATTTGGATTTTAGTTCATAAAAATTTTCGGATGTTTTTCAAGTGCTTATAAGAAAATCTTAGGTTGGTTGGTTTTTTTAATTGACACTTTTTTGTTCTAAATATATATTTTTTTCCTTAACAATTGTTCATAAAAGTTTTTTGGGTGTCAAATTTTTTATTTATTTTTAGTTCAAATATTTTAAATTATATTTCTGTTTATTTTTGAAAAAAAAAAAAATATATATATATATATATACACGTAAGGTTTAAAGGGGTTTATTGGCTTGTTTTGCATTTGTTCATGAAAAAATTTCATGACAGTTTTTCGAAGAAAAAACCTTTATTTTCTGGAAGTGTAGTAGTAAATATTTCTTTATTGAAAATTCTTATGCTACGATTTTACAATACTTATATATCTGTTGAGTTTAAAGAAAAGAAAATACGACTATGGCAATAAAAATGTCTTGAGTCGGGAAAATACTTACGATGATTGTATTAGTGATGTGAATAGTATCGAGTATCGAATAGTATGTATTTGATACTGTTTAGAAATTTGAGTATTCGATTAGTATTAAAAAAGAATGTCAATACTTCGATACTCAATCTTCTTCAATCGTAAATTTTTTTTTCATAATAAGCGTTTGGGATCGAGGCAAAATAACATGTAGCAAAATTTACAATGAGTAACAAAAGAAGTGAGTTACGGCTTCATTTTGAGGCTATAAATCAGGATAAAGCAATTTGCAACAGGTACTATTAATGATTAAATATTAGTTTTATTATATTTTTAATGAATTCCCTTGAATAATTCCCTTGAATTATTGATTTTTTTTCGATTCAACACATTTTTACTTAAAAAGTGTCATTATGAGTGAGAACATAAGATTACAAGTCACAAGGCTCATTTTTAGCGGTTTTGGTATGAGATTTTTAACGGAAATTTAAAAGTATCGAGTATCGAATACTTTTATTCGATACTTGTTTCCAAAGTATCGAGTATCGATCGATACTTGAAAGTACCGAAAATTCACATCACTAGATTTTATATTAAATTTTAGTGGAAAAATATGCATCAACAGCAAAACCGAAAGAGGAGTTGATACGTAAAATACAAACAAATACTGTTACACATACGTAAGTGTTCGTATTTCTTGATTTCTACTGATATCTAAAATTCGTCTTGTTTAAATTTGTATTTTATTTTATATCGACCATTTTTTGTAAAATAATTTTAAGTGGTATTTATTCAAAAAACTTTATTTCTATTCAATATTTTTTTTTTAATTTATGAAAAAATTCTTTTCTCATTGCTTACTTATTTTTTAATGACTTAACATTTGTTTTGTTAAATTTCATTGATTTCTAAATTATCCTCTTTACTGTTTTTGTTTAAACTTGGGTATTTTTAGTAAAATGTTGCTTTTTGAATAAAATAATGTTTTGCAAGTTTTTAGTCAAAAAGGGATTTTGATGTGTATAATGTCTTATTTTATATTAGCTTATGTTACATTCACACTTTCTTTATTTTGGGCTCATTCTTAATTTCTCATCGAAATCAATTAATTTCGGCTTAGAAAAATTTTCAGTTCAATTTAGGCTCCACCTTTGAGAAAATTTACTATTAATGCCTAATGGCACACCACAATTTTTATGGATTTTTATTTTGAAATCAAAAACAGATCACACACTCATACCTACACATTATATCTAAAGAAGTTATGAAAGCAAGTGTGAACGCTATTGATTTAGTTTCAATAATTTAATTTTTATCTTAAGAAAACAAAATACTTTTACAAAATCTCTAGTTCAAAAAACCTTTACGTTTCCTAATTTTTCATAAAAAAATTGTGTTTAACTTGTTTTTAGCAAAAAGTTTCATAGCAAAGTTTTTTCGTTTTTTTGAATTGCTTTGATTTCTAGCTTAGCTTTTAAAGAAAAAGTACTAATTTTCACTACTTGTTATATATTTGTTTTTTTTTTACTTTTTTGCAGCTTAACATTTTCGAATTGTAGAATGCATAATTGTTATTTTTAAAATAATTTTTTAGTTTAATAAAAATTTTTGCATCCAATTTTTTTGTTTTTGAAGTAAATTAGTTTTTAGTTTTCAAGAATATATATCATATCAGATTCCTCGTGTTCGCTTATTTCTATTACGCTAAAAAATCCACACGTTGTTTTCACGTTGCTGTGTCTGTTTTTTAATTTCTTTCAAAAGCTTTTAAACAACATAATAAATTACCTGTTTGTGCAATCAAGATTTGATCTATGTGCACACATACCTATGCTTAATTGAAAGTTGTCCTGTGGCGCAACGCAGTCATCAAGTAGTCATTATGTCAAAGTTGGTCCCAGCGGTAAAGTAATTTCCGGCATACATAACTATGCTCAGAAAAACTGATTAAATTCAAAGCGAATGATGAGCAAATAGCTCATTAGGGGGTTTACCTAAGGAAATATATGTACATATGTAGGTGAGGAAAAATTGGTTTGTAATTTGTGAGGAAGAAAATTTTGATTAGAAAAATTCGTGTGAACTCTGGGAAGAAACATATATTGATTTCAGTGTATATTAATGTACGACCCATGTCTGGTAGACTAAGTTTTTGAATGTTGAAGAAAAGCGAGCTGTAGTGTCTAAAAAAATGGCAACTGCTTTTCATGAGGTCATCTATCTGCATTAAACAGCCAATCCTTCAATACACATTTAGATGACATAAGAAGCAGATAATTTTCGCCAAAAATTGAGTAGTGAACATTTCTTTTATAGAAGCATAATATTAGGCGTTTGCGTTTTAAAAATTTTACCTATATCCAATTTCTCTTCCCACGCATCGCATTTGCACTCCTTTACGCCACGACGCTTTAGCAGTTCAACCAATTACAGCCAATTTCACACTTACCATCGTTGGCATACCGTTCGTAGCTATTTGCTTGCCGCAAACTACTCGTATTTTATTATTGCCATAGCTATTGCGGTTGCCAATACCCTTGCCGCGTCGTTGGGGCTCGTCGCAGTTACATTGCACTCATTTTTGTTGTTGCTGCAATTGCTTTGCTATTATTTTGTTATGGCTGAATACAAACGAATTAATTCAATTTCGTGTTTTATCATCACGCACGCAATTCAAGGCGGTTTGAGTTACGCCAACTGTTAGGTTGGAGAAGGTAGGCCAAGCGGCGGCAGGAAATCGCAGACAGAGATGTGCACCGCCGCAAACAGTCGGAGCAGCCGATAGATAAGGTCGCAAGTGCCAAGTAAATGCATTCAGTCACGGCAATTTGACGTTATCTGAATTGGAAAAGACAAATCGCTTTGAGTGGGACAGATAGCGAGGAGCGGGAGCACAAATATATTATTTGTCTTTGTAGGCCTGCGAGTGTATGCAGCTCAAGGCAAATATGCCATTTACATTGACCGCATAAAATTTAATTGTATATAAATATTGCAATTGATTTGATTATTGTATTACATTATAGCTAATTATGCATTTGTTAGTAGTAACAGTACATAGCGGTCATTTTCGCAGTGACAGCTGGGGCGTATACGTAACTTGTGAATGTTTGTAATTTAATTAAGTATGTAGTAGTCCTTTCCATAGCGTAATTGAAATTGCGTTAGCAGCAGAGTTCGACTGCACATCAAATTGATTTTGTCCTTCACTTCATGCGCATACATCATTCATATTTTGTTTGTTTTGTTATGTTGATTTCTGTTTGTGCAAATGTGTCAACAAACGTGCTTGGCCTGCGAAATGTTCCATTTGCCGTTGCCATTTTGCATTTTGCATTTCAAATTCAATTTCTCTAATTTGGTAGTCAAACTGTCAAGCAGCCTGAGCCGCAGAGCAACAGCAAAAAGAAAAATTGTCATTGCTGGTAATAATTTGATTTATATGGGCTTGACATAAACCGAAGCAACTTTGTAAAATACATACATACATATGTATAACAACAATATTTATATAAGATTATTCACTTGCCAACGAGTAGGCTTTGAGCTCGAAAGTGCATGTTGACTATGACTCGTCGATTAATCTAACTACGTTGGCAGTGGAGCATTTAGAAGATTTTTCTTATAGAATTTGCCTAGTCTCTCCCGTCTTTGTCCTGCTTTCCGATTGGGCCCAATTTAGTTGCATGTCTTTTCTTGTGCTCCTTTAGAAATCTTCCGTTTTTGATTTTTCATAGTGCGGCTTAACATTCCCTCACGTTAGGCGAGGTTAGTTTATATTGTAGTGCTTGTCCTCATCAAGTCCCTAAATGATGGTGATACCGTTTTGCCTCATAGTCGATTGTAAAGATTTACAAAGCCTTGTAAATCGTAGATTTTCCTGAAGCTAAGTAGAATATGATTTGACGAACCACTGCGGTATACAACAACAGTGTACTATTTGGTTTAAGTCCCCATTTTTTACCATGTCAAACATATAGGGCAGTAATGGCCTCCTTCTTCCTTTGTTGAAAGAAATAAGAAAGTTTATTCGTCGTTCATCTTTCAGGCAGGCTTCCTTTCACACACAGATATCTAGTATTTTATGGCCTCTGCGAGGGAGGGTTTTAGCGAGGGAAACTGAAATTACGAAATTTCGTTTTTATTACTATTGACCAGCCTGCCATAACAACCAAGGCATTATAATTTACTTCACTTATGGTATACCGACGGATCGAAGATGGACGACGGAAGTACTGCAGCAGACGGATTTCAGAATGGCCTAGCAATGGGCACATACCCAACCATATTCCAGGCGGTAGCCTTCGCAATTAAAGCCTGTGTTCGTGAGTGTCTTCGTAGAAGAACAAATGAAGCAAAAATATGTAAATATTATGTCGGATAGTTAGGCAGTATTGAAGGCCTCAAACACATTCAGAATGGCATCACGGCTTGTGCACAACTGTAAAACTCGTTTGAACCACCCACAATAAAGTAACACTGTGGTGGGTCCCGGGACATGAAGGGTTTGAAGGCAACGAAAGGGCTGACTGTCTCGCAAAACGTGGAGCCCAAATGCGCTTGAATGGTCTCGAGCCTTTCTGCGGTACATCTACAAAAAAAAAAAAAAAAAACTGCAGATTTACTCAGCAGCTGGGAGGAAGCTAAGATCGCTGCCCACTGGTCAAAGTCAAAAGAAGGAGCTCCGAAAGACCCCTTGAACTTAGCCGGGAGGGCCTTAGAGCTCTTACTGGCTACCTGACAGGACACTGCAAGTTTAGGTACCGATTGCATAAAATGTGGCTTTCTGTAAATACGGACTGCAGGTTTTGTGAGCTGGTAGAGAACTTGGGAATGTTGGTGGAACATGGATTTGACAATGGCTCCTGGTAGAATGCGCGGCATGGTCTCGAGCCTTTCTGCGGTACATCTAAAAAAAGATAGTCAGCAGCTGGGAGAAAGCTCTGATCGCTACCCAATGGTCGAAGTCAAAAGGAGGAACTCCGAAAGACTACTTGAGAGAAGGACCCTCCCCTTAGAATTCTTAGCCGGGACGGCCTTAGAACTCTTACTAGCTACCTGACAGAACACTTCAAGTTCAGGTACCGATTGCATAAAATGTGGCTTTCTGCAGAGACGGTTTTGTGGGCTGGTGGAGAACTTGGGACTATTGGTGGAACATGAATTTAACAATGGCTTCTGGTAGAACGTGGCTGAAGGCAACTTCAACGTCTAGAAAAGCACCTGAGGCTAGTCCTTTGAAAGCTAGAGCTTTATCAATTTAATTGAATATATAGGCGAGCGCTATCTCCACAGATTTGCTTTTACAGTACATACGTATGTATCCATGCCGGTATTCTAATCGCTTAGTAGGCTCTAACTTTTGACGCACATTATTGATTAGACTTTATAGTGTTTGCAGAAAAAATGTCGTTCGTATAAAAGACTGAATTTCACGTGATGAGACCTGCATTTGAAATGAAACCCATTTTCGTCTAGCTCCATTCTTTGGGAATGTAAGCCAAGTTGAGACAAGGTTATAACTGACTTTTATCTAGTAAGTAACATAAAATTTCAGATGCCATTTGAAGCTCGGTGATTTATGTAGTTCAAAGGACTTGCTGGATCATTCTACTTTGTCTCGGCTTATAATATCGTCCGAGACTATGAGGAGTCGGACCATACCCGATTTCGTGGCACACTATGGGAAGTGCGCTCCAGAGTATGCCTAGCATTTCATCACAACATAATGTGACGTTTTTTGGTAGCCTTTTTGAAGGATGTTGACGGAAAGTCCGGCTTTACGACATAAGGGGTTTTTTTTTAATATACGTGGTTTGTACGTTCTTGTACTTAAGTAGTTCCAATCCTGAAATCAACCATGAAGTATGATACGTTAGTCCTCTCGTAACCGTTTGAACGGAACCTCAGCTAAGTAAGAAGTCTCTTAAATCGGACACTTGCAATCTCTGTATTGATATTTGGCTATTGAAGAAAATACCATATAGGCTATTTCAATCCCGGGCAGTACCGCCAGAAAATTTAGGTAGTGAGAACGAGAGTTAGAGACATTCAGCATCTCCGATAATACTCACCCTGCAGTGAGGTGTCCTCTCACCCTTTTTCTGGGCAGTCGTGGTAAGCGTCGTACTAGAAGAGCTGGAAAGGAGAGGGTGTTGGGTTATTGCCTACGCTGGGGACGCAACACCGATCGTCAGAGAAAAGTTTTTGGACACTCTGTATGATCTAATGCAGTGGTACCAAAACTTGGCCACGAACTGGTCTGCTAGCGTCGGACTTGCTATTAATCCTGGAAGAATAAAGCTCATATTATTTACCAGGAGATATAAAGTGCCTCTCTCCCGGCTTCCCTAGATAGGTGGCGTTTCACTTGTGCTCTCTGGCGGGGTCTACTTCTTGGTTGTGGTTCTTGATGGAAAGTTATCTTGGAACTTCGCCTTCTTACCGAAAGAAATGGATCGGAGCATTCAGAGACTGGTTCGGAATGGATCTTTTCTACACTTATCCCTCCAAGTGTTGAATAGAAGAATGCTAGCTTATGGAATAAAAGTTCAATAAATATCTTCACGGATGCATCGAAACTGGACGGCAGAGTTGGAGGAGATATATACTGTCAGGAACTCTCAGCCAATAAATCAGATATTGAGGCAGTCAGATTTTTGCAGCG
>JAPVRG010097080.1:0-11583 GCA_029783565.1 Rhagoletis cerasi | reverse complement strand
TAGGGAGGCAGTAAAAAGGAGTATCATCTGTTAAACGGATCTTCATTTTATAATCATAGGGTTTTCTTTCGGTAACTAGGGGCGACAGATACGAATCACTTACAACTGACACTATCGCTTCTCGCTTTGGTTTGTCTGACTCGGGTCCTAAGTCTATATCGGATTCGGGTGCTAAATCAATGGCATTACTAATTACGGGGTGCACTTCATTGTCTTTTACTGAAGACATATTAGGACCACTTTCAATAACCGCATCTCGATTATATTTATAATTACACAAGTTCTCACTCCAGTCTTCATTAAACGATTTAGCCAACATCGAGTCAGAAACGCTACGCTTTATTTTAGAAGTAATATAACCTTTATTAGTTTTATTTTTAGAACAAAAACGTAAATTTGACAATTCATTTTTCTTTTTTCCAATACAGCTGTTTTCAAATTCATTTTCAGTCTGCTTATAAATTTTAATTAAATCTATGTTAGAAATTTTCATGAAATCTTGACCGAGTATCAATGGCGTGTTCATTGTACTGTCTGGAACTATTATTACTGGAATGTATTTTATTGTATTCTTCGTTTGCCAATGCCGATAAACTTTGTTGGTGTTATTTTAGATGATAATTCAATATGAGGCGGAATTAATGATTTGCGTATCAAACTAATTGGGCTACCGGAATCAAAAAGAGAATAAATATTCATAAAGCGTGTGAGTCTAACTCGATTTGGTTTGCAAAAGGCCACACTTACCCCTTGTTTAAAGTTTATGTAGTCTTCATCGTCCAGCATATCCTCTGAGACTTCTGGTGGCAAATAAAGCATGACCCCGGGGGCCTTTGTGGTTTTGGGCAGCTACTTTGGTAATGCCCAAATTGCGAGCAATTGTAGCATCGGACAGCGGTTAAATCACCAACAGCAGCAGTGGTGGTTTTCTTTATTGGAACATTGCGTGTAACTGTCGAAACAACCGGTTTAGTGGTAACGCCTAGTCGTCGCTGTTCATAGCGGTCCATAAGTCGAATGAGTATAATTTTTGCTCCATACAGCATGCCAATTTGGTTACTATTATCCGGGATGCCATCGATGATAATATCCACCAGCTCACCTTCCTCTATATCAGCTTTGGATTCAATAGATTGCATGGCGACTACATAGCTGATGCAGGACTCCGAACTCTTCAGCCTGCGCGCCCGTAGCTGGTGATATACCTCTTGCCTAGTGGTCGTACGTTTAAACATGGTGCGCAACAACGATTTCAAGCCATCGTAGTTTGTAAGGCCATGATTGAAGACGCACTCTTTAGCAATTCCAGTTAAGCATCGTCGTAGGGCTAAGCACTTGCTTTTGTCATTATAATTTTTCGCTTCGATATAATCTTCGAATTGGAGTAACCACCTATTAATGTCATAGTGGTTCTCGCCACTGAACTTAGGAACGGCTGCGTCAAGTTCCTCGAGGTTTATATGCTTTCTTCCATACATTTGGTGGCCATCCTCCAAATACTGTAACCTGTTCTGAAGTTCAATCATCTCGCTTCGTAATTTCAATACTCGAATTTGCTCCTCGAGTTTCTCAGCCTCGCTGGAAACAAAGGACGGACCTACACCATCAGGTAAGCTAACAGCTTGTGCCATCTCGTTGTATGAGGCAAGAGGAGCATCCGCACGCAGATTAACTGGGACAGCAGACATAGCAATAAAATTGGATGAAGTGTCTATAGTAGGCACAGCAGTGTCATCGGTTCCAGCTATGGGATGTGCACCCGTATCTGAGGGTTCAACAGCGGCAGCGGCGATAAAATTATTGGAAACATTGACTAGTTCAGCGGGTTCTTCGAAAACAGCAGAAACGACTGGTTTGGCAGCGGTGCTAGGTGTAATATTTGGCAACATAGTTATAGTAGTTGCAAATTCGGCATTTCAATTAGTGGCGGCGGTCGTAACGACTTGTTTGGCAGCAGTGAAAGTAGTCATAGTTGATGCAGAATGTGCAGTAGTGGTCAGTTCAGCGGTGACAGCAATTTTATTGGAGGCAGCAGTCGTGATAACTTGGTTGGCGGCAGAGCTGGTGGTAGTAGTCGGCGTCGAATGCGTACTAGTGACAGCGATTTTATTAATAGCACCAGTAGACACTTGTTCTACGGCAGTAGACATTGTGCTAAATGCGTTGGTGACTGGAACAGAAATCGAAATATTTTTTGCGGCGGTGGTGACTAGAGCAGTAGTCGAAATATGTTTTGCAGCGGTGGTAACCAAGACCGATGTAGTGGCAGCAGCATGTTATGTCTGGTTAGAGCTAGCCACAGTCTCCATTTTTGTTGAGCCACGGGTTAAAGGCATATTTTAATTTGTTTTTTTCGTTGTGCATCTGGTTCAAAAGGGTAGTGGAATATCCACCCCACACCTGAATGCTTCAGTCTTTCCAGTTTATTTAATTGCAGGATTGCACGGCAATTCCTTGATTTTTATTTCTTGTTCAAACCGGAAAAAGAAAGCATCTGTCAAAATCCGGCCGCAGAGTTGCTTTTCACAGGGCGCTATGTATGATTTGATATAATACATCAGAGTTGCTTTTTACCAACAGGGTACTTCATATATCTTAATATTCTAAACCATGGGGTGACTCATGTTACTACGAAATAATATAATCTTTACAAAATATAGTTCATACTACAACAAAATACATACAAATAGAATATTTTTTGCAAGACTCAGGAAAATTCAAAAAAATTTGTATAAAAGTTTTCAACTTTCTAATCAGATTTTTTTAGAAAAATTTGGTGTATGCAGTTTTATAGCCCAGTCAATTCTTGTATAACACAATGCAAGTTTCAAGTGGCTACAAAATATCTTTGATTTTTGGCAATTTTGTTTGTCGACATTGTTGTGCGTTTTCTTCCACATAAAAAAATGTCGAGCATACTTTATATGGAATGAAATGCATGACAGCAAAAAAATGATCAAAAAACAACAAAATTTACTTATGTATTTGTTTTTGGAGCTTTTCGGCCGGTGTGTTCAAAATAAAACCAAAGTTGACTTTTTCTCCTACGCGTTTCGACGCATTTTCGCGTCATCCTCAGGGAGTCTGTTTATTAATTTGTAAATACGAAAAACATTGGTTACAAACATATAACAATTATGACAATACGAACAAAGCTTTAAACTTTTTGCACTTACATTAGTTAACATCATTAACAATATTATTTTAACTCATTAAAATTTTTTTATAAAAAGACATATGTAAATACATAAAATACATTTTCTGGACACCACATTTAACAAAAGTTTCTTTCTCGTCCAATAGCTTCAACATTGTGTGCTATTGCAGTAGCATATGCACAATTTATATTGTCAACATCCTCTTTGAAATTCATCGCTTTACATATGTTTTGTTGTATGCGTAGCCCTTCTAGTGTCATCCTCTTCCTAGTTCTGTTTTCCACGTCCAATATTCTCGCATTGTCGAAGTCTGCTATGTGATTGTTTGTGGTATAAATATTTCTAACCCTGTGATGTGGTTTATGTGCATAGCATATGTTGTTGTTTTTAATAATTTTGCTTAATGCTTTGTTGTCCGTTAGTTTAGGAATGTATGTGACGCCTGTGTATATTTTCATGTTGCTTTCACTTGTGTTTACGTTGTTATTGTATTTGATTTTATTTGTCGCTGTTTTTATTAGGGTCTGTACTACTCCGCTGGGATATCCATTTTTGAAGAGAATGTTTTTTATTTTATCCCTGTTACCCTCCATGAACTCCTGATCACTCAAGGAGTAAACTTTGTTGATGAAATTTATCGCCGTATTTTTCTTCTGGTCCATGGGCGATTAGAATGAAAATTAATCATTCTTGATGACGCTACGGCTTTGGCGAACCAATTGGTTTTTAAGTTAGTTCCAATTTTGTGTATTTCAATGTCTAGGAAGGCTATTTTTTTGTCTAATTCTTTTTCCATAGTGAACTGTATTTGTGTGTGTTGTCCATTAAATTTTCTTAGTATCTCTTCCACGTCCTTAATCTTAACTATAACGAATATATCATCTACATATTTTGTTATGTATTTGATATATATGTCATTGGATCTTAGCTCTATAATGCTGTCGTCAATAATTTTGTCTAAAACAATGTCAGCTAAAGTGGGTGATAGAGGGTTACCCATCGGCATTCCATACACTTGCTGGTAAAAGGTTCCATCATAGACAAAATAGTTGTTTTCTCTCAGGCAAAATTCTAATATCGTTAAAAACTGTTTTTTTGGTTATTGTTGTGTATTTTTCTAAACTCGACCACTGCTTTATTATTGTGTTAATTGCCAAATGGATGGGTATATTCGTGAATAGGGACACGACGTCCAAGGATATAAGCATTTCATCTTCATCAATAGTTATGTTTTTGGTGTTTTCTTTAACTTGAAATGAATTTTTGACATTATATTTTACGGAAATGATATTTTTAAGGATCTGTCCAACAAATTTTGAAAGTTTGGAACACGGTACATTTACAACAAAATTTTTTAGAAACTTCAGACTTACACTTTAATATACTAAAATTTAATAGGCTACAAATCTGCGTAATCGGACTTTTTCTGAAAAATCTGATTAGAAAGTTGAAAACTTTTATGCAAATTTATTCAATTTTACCGAGTTTTGCAAAGAGCTTAGAGATTCTATTTTTATGTAGTATTACGTTGTAGTATGAACGAAATTTTTATAAAAGATCGGCTGAAAGAAATTAAAATACAAAACTTTACATATATTGTGAAAAATTTTCTGTACGTAGACTTTTGTCGTCCACTGTACATAGGGAGATAAGCATGTATGTACATACATACGTAAATATGTATGCTCAAACATATGCACACACATATGTATATTTGCGTGTGCATACATAAATTTATACATATCTACATGGTTTAACGCTTTCCAAAGAAATAATTTGTAGATCTTTCTTATTAATCGCATTTTTAATATATATGTACATAAATATATATGTATAAATATATTGTAGTTTTGAGTGCATATATGTTGACGATGGCATAGCAAAAAAAATTTACCCCGAAATACTTATTACAAAAGTTTTTGGGCGTTTTGAGTTTTTCGTTCTGAACAAAAAAATAAAACTCAAAAGTTAATTTTTATTTCTGAGAGATAAAATAACGCTCAAAAAATTAGTTTTTTTTCGATCAAAAAAATTTAACTCAAAAAGTAATGATTATATTTGATGAAAAAATAAAACTCAAAAAATTATAATTTTTCTTGACCAAACAAATTAAACTAAAAAATGATTATTTTTGATCAAAAAATATTAATATAAAAACATAATGATTTTTCAGAGCGAAAAAATAACACTCGAGAAATGAGTATTATATTTGATAAAAAAAATATAAATTGACATACAATTTGTATTTTTGAGCAATACAATAAAACTCAGAAATGTATTATTACTATTGATCGGAAATTTTAATATCTTGAAATAATAATTAAATATAAATTTTTTTGATAGAACTCATAATGATTACGGTCCCTGCTTCTTTTTTAGTAGCCTATATCGTTTTCTGGCTTTTCTTTTAAGCTCATATAGCTTTTTTATTTTGAGCCTCTGGTAACACTGGTTAGTATGCATATATGTACTTATGTAACTATGTACGTTCATGTGTATATACAATATATGCTATCATATTTGTGCTAATACCCCTCTTGGAAATTCAACACGTGGTCCAAACTTATCCGGTAACATACATAAAAATATAAAAAAATATTCCGACGAATTGATAACCTCCTCCTTATTTGAAGTCGGTTAAAAAAAATAATACGTATTTTGATATATTGCTGTTTTTTCTTGTCATTGAATTTAAAAAGAAAATAACTTGTACAAAGTTAATTAACTATTAAAAAATTACAAAATGTACATATACCCGTAATTATATATACATATGTTGAAGAACAATTTAACTGAAAATTCAATTCAAAAGTAAGCAATAAAAAGAAAATAATACCTAGGTGCTTGTAGTTAGTTTTTTGTGTCTTATGTGGGTTGCTTAAATTTATTTCAAATAGAACTCGTTACATTAAAATTATATGCTGTTGTTACACGAAAATGAGCTTGTTATTATTGCACGCAATTCGCGAGGCTTGTTGGATTGAATACAAAATATATCAGGGTCGCATAAACCTTACCTTTTGTTGCAAATGCATTTCTTATCCCACTTTTTCATCTAATTACGAAGTTTGCGAACCAGAAAGACTTAGTTAATACCAAATTCCTCGCAAAAGCTGTCCATTCCCCGGTTCCACACCTAAACCGAAATTCCCCGCAAATAGGGGAATTCCCCGCGAGTTGGTTTCCCTGCTTCTCACAATTTCGTTACAAAAGTTTACAAAGAAAAAAGGCAATAGTAAAAAGAGAGGCAGAAACATGGCATCAGAACAAAAAAGTATCTACAAAAAAGGGGTAATGTGGAGAGAAGCATTTTGTTGTTGATTACGTTCTTTAAAATGTTGCGACCTGTCTCCATAGGCAAACACTGATGTCGTAATAATCATGTCACAAAATACATTGCCAATGGAGACCGCTTATTGCTCATGGGCGGCAATATATGTCAGAGCTTATTGCCTGATATCTATTGCCGGCAATCTGATAGTTTGACAGCCATATTTTCATTTGAGAGAAAGCGTGTTGGTGGTAACATCGATGAAATTACGATATTAAATCAAAATAATACGCTGTTCTCTATTGCAAATAGAGAGAATGTTGTCTGGTGGCGTCATGTGGCAAATGCTTATATCAAGATATCAAAGTGCCCACTTACAAAAACTAGCAATCGTACTGCTCGCAACTATCTGTCAAAATGACATTTGGTAGGCAATCATTGATTTCCTGTGGAGTTGTGGGGTAAGTGAAAATCGATGAAAATTGCTCTCGTGTGTACATATTATTAGACATACTTCTTTCATTACTACGATTGCGCACATCTACATCATTGACGAACAACAACAAGGTAAATATAACAACAAATATATGGCCAATAATAATTAACGCTCCGGACTGGTACTTGTACTGGAAGTGGCAGAACACAGCATAATACCAGTAGGTGAATACATAGTGGGTAAATGTGCAAGATCGGCTTTACCACTCACTAACGTCACGCTGCGCACCATTGTCATCGTTCGGCGTAAAAGTATAAAAACGAAGAATAACGCCCGTGGTACTTTTCGGTTTCAGCTCAGTCTACAACCAACTGCGGAGTTGGCAAGTTAAAGTAAAAACACAGTTTAGTGACTTAAACGTGGTCTACTTGGTTTATAAAAAAACGAAACAATAACACGTACCGTCGGCCACGAATCTAAAATAATTTGAAGGTGTGTAAAAAGCTGTTTGTAACTTGTTTTTTATTCGGATACTTCACTTTGTTATTGTCTTTAATATTTTTTACCCCAATATAATATTCAAGTCGAACACATGAACTAAAACAGATGTCTTTGTATAAAAAATACTGACGACTAAAGTGACTTTTGAATTTGTGATGTTGAGGAACCTGTTGTAAAAAGGAGCAATGTACATACATACATGTATATTACTGCAATAATGCGAAGCAGCATTGGCCATTCCATAACCACATGATCCACTTATAGTTTTGAGCAAAACCATCGAAATTTTGCATTCACTGGTGCGATTTATGCACTCAATTATTCAACATTAAATACAATATGCATACTTACATACGTATGTATGTACATATGTATGTATATCTTAGTTAGAGCATAGTATCCAGATCTCAAGAAAAACAAAAAAATCATAAAAACGCTCAAGAAATTTGTTTCTCTCAAGAAAAAGCCCTCTTACATACGTATGTATAAGCATAAACAGAATCGTCGGAAGAAAGTTCGCTGAATTAATTAATTTACACTGCAGTATATGAGATTGCACAAAACCAAAGCGACGGCGAAGTTCGTCTGACGAAATCCGGGGAGAATAGATTTATTTTTAATTTTGCCGCATTCTTTGCATTTCTGCAAACTACCGTTATATGGGAGGTGGGCGTGGTTATTGTCCGATTTCAAAACTTTTCTATGTTGGACCACGATCAACACTTTCACCAAGTTTGGAAGAAATTGGTAAAGCAGTACCGAGATATACACTTGTACCAAGTTTGATAGAAAGTGGGAGTGGCTACGCCCATTTTTCAGAAATGTATAATATTCTTATGACTCGGTAATATATCATTGCAAATATCAATTTGGAGTCAATAAGCTTCTGTAGTTACTATACACTGAGAAAAAAAATAAACCGCAACCTCTTTGTTTAAAACTAAAACGCATATGATTTGGCGCCAAACGACCTTTTGTTTACTTTAAACAGATTAATTTTTGGAGATCTTTTCGTTTAAATGCGATTTCGTTCTGCACTTCACATATGCTTTTTCGTAATTAAGAAAACCCAAAAAAAAAATCAAAAATTGTATGCTCCGTCTACTGGCATTCGAACCCGGGCCCTTCTGAAGGCTAACAAATTGTAGCAAGCATCTCTGCGCACTCAGCTACAGCCACAACATGTAAGTGCGTTCTGAAATGCTGAGTTTGAATCAAGGCATTGTACATACTGATAGTTACCGAGCGTCGCCTGCGTAAGAGATTGTCGTATGTTATTCACGTTTCCTATGCGTTTACGACAATCTTTTACCCAGGCGACGAGTGGTATTGATAGTTACAGGGTGGTGTTATTTGGAAATTTTTCATTGAGTTGAACTCATTCTCGATAAAAAACGCTACTCTGTGATCGATCAAACAAACCTAAGTTTAAGTTTGTTCAAAAAAATACTTTTTCTGTTCAAGAATTTCGAACCGCTAACATGGAAAAACCAAAAATGACTCTGAAAAAATCATGTTACTTTTTTCTTAGTGTAAAATGTCGCAGTTTTTGTATTTCTGCAAACTACCGTTATATAGGCGTGGTTATTGTCCGATTTCGCCCATTTTCAATACCGTCCCTCCTTATCCCATTAAAGTACGCGTACCAGGTTTCAATGAGATATCTCAATTTTGCACAGGCGGACGGACGGACGGACTGACAGACATGGCTTAATCGATTTCTCTGTTCGTTCTGAGCATTTTGATATACATATGCAGAGAACTTATAGAAACGAGAAGGTGCAAACTACTCAGTGGCACGGTTGCCACTTTGGTAATTTATTACCAAAAATGGAAACTTTTTTTCTCTTTGGTAACTTGGTAACATTTAATTTCATTTGGTAACTTTCCAAACGCTTTGGAAGATCATCTAAAGCAAGTTGAGACCGTTGGTACAACTTAAGAATCTTGTGCTCGAAATTGCAAGATGTATGAACTCGTTCGACTATAATGAGGTGGGTGGAAAAAAGTCATGGTGACAGTTGATAGAAAAAACGTACACAGCTTATAGAGGGAAAAGTAAAAGCGGTACTTATCATTAATAAGTACTGCCACCACGGTTGTCGCATCATACAATTCTGTGGTTGCCGTAATGACTATAAAGTTTTTGAGAAAATTAAAATAATGGTAACATTGCACATTAACCCATGATAAAGTTGTCGTCATTTGCTATTTACCCCCAGATTCACGAAAGCGATTCAAACGAAAAATGTTTTTTTATTTGAAAACTGACCGAAGGGAAAAATCATTTTTCAATTCAATTGCTGGTGAAACCGACAGTTAGTGTAATGCAAAATAAGTGGATTAGTAAAATTTTCTGGAATATGGAAATTCTAACACAAATCGTTCATTTAGAATTGCGAACTAGTTCGAATTCGTAGCTCCGTTCCGAAAATTCGAAAATTGGTATGCTGTAATCCGATCGTAACTATCCACCGCGTTGCCAATCAAAAAAAGGAAATTCGAAGTATTTAAGCGTCTATTTTGACAGAAATAAAAAGGCACACATCATCGCAAGTGAAGTGAAATTAAAAAAAAAATTGTTTAATCGTTATTTGAAAACTTTTCCTTAATTAAGTGCTGCAGCTAACAGTTGCATTAATGTACAAAGGAGATTGCTACGAGATAGTTCTGATCCATTTAGCTTAAGTGATAGAATGCAAGTTGTATAAATAATTTCACTGATATATAAATTAATCGTTTAAATGTTTCAAGATTTGTGAAAAATTTCCGCCTCAACAAAGACGCATTTAAAAGCCTTTTAATAAATTCTCCACCACATCCTTTTTAGCTCCTTTTGCAAAGCCTCGAGCAATGTCCGGCCTTTCACTCATGCATTCCAGCATTTTTTCGTATTACGACATATTTGTTCTGATCTTCGACCTGATAATTTTGTAAATAAACAATAATCCTATTTTTTTCTATTCACACTTTAACTTACATACATATTTTTGCGTTTATATACATTTTTTAAAGATATTTTAAAATAATTTATTTCGCTCCAACACTAGTTGCTCTTCGTACGAAATTTCCGACAAATACATAAAAATGACAGGTACGTCGGATTCAGGCATACCAACATTACGAATTTCGAAGATGGCCTCCGAACGTCGAAACTACGATACGGCAGCGCGGATTTCAGCATACCAATTTTACGATTCGTAGCAAATTCGAAACTACAACGGATTACAGCATAGCGGTGTATAAGTAAGCCCCTTAACACCTTCCATAAAGGTTCCATGTGAGTGTTAACATAACACGCATTATATTTGGCAATAAAATAACTCTAACAGGTCTATTCTGCGCTGGTAATAAAAAATTTGTTACCGGTAAATAAAGCTCCTGTCAATTTTTAAACCCTGTTCGCATTCTGTGTACTCTTGTAACCGGTAAATTTTGTTACCATCTCATAAGCTGGTAATAAAATATTGAACCGTGAAATATGCAATGCCAGAATTTCCACAATTCTTCTTAGCTGAATTGCTGAATATATTTCATTTCATTTCATTTATTCATTTGAATCTATGGTTACAAAACCTTACAGACTAGAGGTACAATCATGAACTTAAACTAACTAAAAACTAAGACGAAAACCAAAATACAGACTGTTGGTAATAAGATATAAGTCTTGAGAAAAAAATAGATCTAGGAAGGGCGAAGTCTAAGTCTATGCTTCTAGAGATGCTGTTTAACTCATTAAGAGCTCTTGTAATAGGAGCAAAATTAAGGTAATTTGATTTGGTGACTTTTACATAAAACGGAAGATGAAAGCGCAGTGCTCTGTTGGGAATATTAAAGTTTATCTGCTCAAGAAGATCAGGACAATTGACAAGACCACAAACAATGTCGTAGATAAACATTACGGACTGAATAGTGCGTCTGGAAGCAAGTGACTTCAAATCTATGAGCATACACCTGGAACCGTATGACGGTAAAGGCTCTACAAAATTAAGCGGTTGGAGAGCGAAGCGAATGAATCTTCGTTGAACTCTTTCGATTCTATGGGAATGTGTAGAATAAATTGGATTCCAAACAACTGATGCATATTCCAACTTTGACCTAACTAGAGAGTTATAAAGCGTTTTTCTAGTATAGGGATCTTTGAAGTCCTTAGCATGGCGCCGCAGAAAAGCTAAGTTAGAATAGGCCTTCGGTACAATAAAGTTAACGTGGTTAAC
>JAPVRG010097078.1:0-10113 GCA_029783565.1 Rhagoletis cerasi | reverse complement strand
TTTTTGTTGCTTGCTGCGCCGCTGTGGCATGACAAACTAATAAAGATCGCTGCCGCTGATGCAACAAATGCAGTAAACAAAATTGAAACAAAGTAAATAAACGAAAAAATGGGAAATCGTTTGTGCAACATTCTTATCTGCGTCGTGTTGCAACCTCATCAGCAACAGCATCAGCAACAGCAGCAGCAGCGCACTTAGCCTTATTTGGCAATGCAAACAACTGAAAATCTCATTTTTGTTGCTGCTGGCTTACAACTTTTGTCTTTCACCAGCAAAAGTTTATCATAATTTTCTTCTTCGTGCCTGTATGCTTCATTACCGCAGTATTGTGTTTGTGGTGCGCGAAAACTGCGTACGTATGTGCCGCATGATGGGCCAACAGGTAGACAAGCGCTTAAAAATATTTGTTTTTATGAGAAAATAAAAGAAAAAACAACAACTGTGCTTGCAACACTTATCGCCACGAACGCATCGCTCGCTGCTCCTCCCTCGACCGGCCAACCAGCCGGCCAACCACCCATGCCCTTTACGTCGTGTCTCGGTCGTGCAGCAAACAGTCTGCGGTAATTTGCATAAAATGGGTTAAAACGGGTTAAATGCCGTTGCGCTGCGCTGAACTTTGACTCTGCCTCAATTGCCGTGCAGCGCTGTCTCGTGTTGTGCTGCAGTCAAGCAATAAAGCCACCAACAATCAACAACAACGATTGATGCCGCTGAAGTATAGGCAATTTAACTGCAAAACCAACAACATGCCACAAATTAATTTCAATTACAACGCGCAGTACACAGACCCAGACCAGCACACACGCGGACATAAATTTTACGTGTACTCACTCCTTCAATTTCTACGAATACAACTTTGAAGCTAAATTCTTGATCTCTTCTTTTCTCGTGGCTTTTATTTGCTAGTCTTTGCTTTGGTTCGATTATCGCGATCGCGTATTTTTTTTATTGCTCTTGTACTAATCGAGCGCTTAGTAGTTGGTAGCTTTATATTTATTTCTGTATGCAACATTTTTCTTTCATTTGCTAAAGTACCCCGTCTTCACTTCTTTCTCTTTGCAGTGCTGGAACAATTGCGATCAACAATTGGGTCCCTTCCCGCTGAACATTAATTCAGCATTGCGCCAAGGCTCGCTCGTGCTGACGAACATTGCCTGGGATCAGGCGATTACGAATGCATCGAAACAGTGTCTGGTCACTTGGGAGGTCTCCGGAGGCGGTCTAATGGGCAATCTATTGACTGATAGTTCTACTGTTGAATTATCCCTTTGGCCAGATACAGTATATCACGTACAAGTTACGTGCAAGCATAAGGTAAGTGCATCCGAAAAAGAAAAGAAAAAAAATCGACAAAAAAATTAAAAAGGGAATGAAGAAGAGATCATCACAGGAAAATAAAATACAAATATTTCAATAAAAGAAATAGCAAAACTGAAAACACAAGTAGTAAAAAAGATTAGCAATTGCAGTGGTGTTTGTCTATCTATGGCCATTTCAGCCACGCTTTGCCTCTACGGAAGTACATACCGATATACTTATATTTGCCAGAGCACCATTGCAGTCGTTGATCGCCAGCGTGGTGCTTTATGCTGATAGCGTGGCTAAAGATGATCAACAACGCCACTAAACTGGTTCTCCGCAGCGGCTAGCGCATTATTGCTGTCGCCACTTAATTGCCAAACACGCGCACACATACATATGTGTTTACATGCAATGCATTGTACTAGTATGCATCTAAATAGCAGCTGAACTCCGCCGCTCCTTCCCAGGCTCCTTCCCAGGCTCCCTCTCAAGCCAACTTCGCCCCAAAACGACTAGCGACCAATTCAGCTGGCCGGGTGTGAAAGCCACACTAATTGTCTAATTACATCATTGCAACATAGCTGTTGACAATTGCCGCGCAGCGCCTATGCACAACAAATATATGCGCGCACAACGTCCGCCATGGCTTTTAATGTTCAATATTTTCAACGATCTTTTTTCCTAAACACTTTTCGTTGCGATTGCAGTGCGGCTTCGTAAGCTGCATACGGTGAACAAAAGAATTGCATGATCACATGCGATCGACAAAATTCATCTGTGGCTTTCGCTACTTAGCGGCAGCAATGCAGCAAACACACATATATGTGCATATACATATGTTCCTGCTGTTTTCGCCTTTGCAGACGCAAACGGGTAATCACTCTCGGTACCTTCCAAGCTGTAGTTGAAGTGGCTTTGTTACGCTGAAAGCTAGAGCGCTCTTGTGAGTTGCTTTTTAACTCGCACGCAGGCTGAGGAGTTTTTTTGGGCTGCAAATATCTCAGAAACCCAGTGGTAAGATTGGATAGTTGACATAATGGAAGATGGGTGGATGCATCAGTAATTGTAGTGAAGCATTTTGCGGAGCAAGACTTCTGTGTTGTAACTAATCTATGAATCCATGTCCCTAGCAAGGAACCACCAGAAAGTCGGAAAAAAATAACAAACAAAAGTACAGATACGAGTTCATTTATTGAAAAAATTTAATGCAATCGTCGAGAGCATTTGATTGGCGAGCCCTTGCTTCAAGTAATTATATAATGAGCTAATTGAGAATTTGATTAGGGGTTATGCGACTTAATGAAATAATAAAACAAATGACATAAATTAGTTCAGAGTCTGATGTTGCATACTAATAGGCGCGCTGCCTTCTAATTTGCTTACGAGGTAATTAATGCGACAATTTACTTTGTTTTCACACAAATGGAGGTATCAATATTTCCATGTTGCCTCCGAAAGGCAAATGGATTTTTTGTGAGACGCAGAAATATGCTCGGGTTTGTCTGTCGAGTAGACACCCCTATTAGAAGAATCTTATATTTTTGGGCGGAACATTAATCGAGCCTGGGTCATTCGGAGGGCTATTCCACACCGCTAACCACTCGGCTATGGCGACCGCAAAGACTCCTTTGCCTTTTTATATTTATACGATTGGATGCCGAATGAGACGTTTCAATTACCGCTAAAATATTCCACCTGGTTTCCGCGCAGCTCTCTTCTCTCACCGTTCGCTCCCTTTCCACTCTTTTCGACTCAATCATCGCCGCTTGCGTTGCGTGCCTGGCTACCAGTATGATTGGTGGCATCCAGGTCCATGACAAGACACGCAATTATAAATGATTTGCTACATTCTTTCGTGTTGCTCGTGTAGCTGCAGTCCTGACGCAAATTGTCGAACAGACAACAACAGCGATTTTCTTTGTTGTTACTTTTAATATTTGTACACTAATTGACAGCGTGCAACAAGGCGAGCAACGCAAAAATATTGATCGATTGGCATATTGCAACTTGCAACTGGCACGCTGCGGTGGCGGCTCAAGTGAGTGGCTGCAAAATGAGCTGGAAAAAATGATGTGTGTGCAAAACACATAACACATGCGTGTACCGCCGCACATACGTACATGAAACATGCAACATGCAACAAGCAATAAGCGCTTGTTGTCGTTTCATTGCATTTGTAAA
This sequence comes from Rhagoletis cerasi, assembly GCA_029783565.1. Taxonomy (NCBI): domain Eukaryota; kingdom Metazoa; phylum Arthropoda; class Insecta; order Diptera; family Tephritidae; genus Rhagoletis; species Rhagoletis cerasi. Next base: position 6,627 of record JAPVRG010097078.1, on the reverse strand, counting down.
TTAATTTGTTAACATTTTTACAAGCAGTCGAGCTGACAGGCAAGCAAGCGCAAGCGAAGACGAAGACGAAGACAAGCGAGTGAGTGCTTTGTGTGTGAAGCGGGGCCGCCCGTGCAATGCCACAAAAATTGGTTCAATTATTTTCATTTGCTATGATGATCTCCACTCTTTTCCTACTTCAAACAAACTTTTTCCAATTTTCGTAATTTTACTAATTTGTAACCTTTCTGTTTTCCTTTGTTTTCGCTCTCGTTCCCAGGAGACTGGCGGCATGCGACGTTCCTACAAACTGATCGTCGACACGCACAAGCTGAGCGACAGCACTGTTACCGGCATGCAAGCGATCACCCTGGAAACGGGCAACATGGCCAGCAAGGAGGGCATGATGCCGCATTTGTATGGCGCAGCCGGCGCGACTGACATAGGCGCCAACTCCGGCGAAATGGACTCGCGTATGCGCATACTGAAAGACAGCTCCAAGGATTTCCTCAGCCCCTACAACCCAAATGCCAACGTCGTATCAACCAGCCGCTCCGGCAGCAGCAGTAGTTCAACAACGTCGTCCACCACATCGGACGCCACAAAAGCCGCAACCACCACACCCAGCCAAACGTCTCACGAACAGCCCGCCCACCACAATTCCGTGTTGCGCGTCAAGCTGTTGAGTGAGCGGCCAGCGGATTACCTCACAGCAAACCGCGTTACCGCTATGGTTGGCTCCGCGCTGCTCTTCATCATGATGTTCACGATCTACGTGGTGCTGCGGCGGAAAGTGGGGCACAAACAGGCACCCGCTGGTGCCATCGACAAAGAGGTGCTCATACACAACGAGCTGCTGCCCAGCCAAGTACCACCGGTGGCTGCGGAGGGCGCGGCGACGACGGCGGCTGCAGCGGTGCCCAGAAATACAACGGCGTTGGCGGTGAACTACGGATTGCCTGCAGCGGCGTCGAACTCGCAGACGTTGCATGTGTAAAGTGAGTGCGCGGGAAGGCGACGCATGGGCGAATGCTATGCAGAATGAATGCTGTAAATATTAATTATGTGGTAATGTGAATACACTTAGGTTTTTGCTAATTCATAATTCACTAAGCTAATAATTAATTAATTAATCAAATAGATGTGATGTGATGTACTAAATGCTAAAGAATACATTTTGATTTTCCATATTTCGACTCTGTATGTACATAAAAAGCGTAAGCGCAGCGTTGCAACCACTTAGGTATATTTATTAGCTTAGCGCCTGACTTTTGTTCTATGTGTATAAGGCTTTGCTCTCCTTGGCGAAGAGCGAGGGACTTGAAGCGCGTGTATAGCAATATTAGCGGTTAAGAGTACGTACATAAATATAACAGCGAGCGTAAGCCGATTGGCGGCCAGTTTGGAGTGCGCGTAGAGTGCGGCAAGTATTTATTTTAAGTTTGGCAGCTCGGCTCGAAAACGCGCGTATTTTAAAGGTTCAGATTTTTCGGAATTTCGTTGGCGATTAAATTGGGTAAGACAAAAATTCATAATTTTTAAGTAAAAAAAAAAAACGCACGAGTTTAGCTTCCAAACTCAAAATATCTATGTACTACCGCAGCAGTGTTGCCACTTCCGCCAATTTGGTAGTAGCTTTTAAGCTTAGTGAACTACTAGACTAAGTAAGTTATACCCACACACTGAAATGCACATGTGCGTACATATTTATGTATGTATGTGTGTGTGCTCTTTTGTTTTATGGATATTATTTTTGTAAATCGCAACTTATGATGACGAGTCCAAATGTTAACGTCGAAGTTTAGTTGTCGTCATTTGATGTTTCGTGTCCGCAAAAAAATGAGCGAAAGAGTGAGTATCGAAATGTTTGTAAGAATGTTATATTTGTATGTGTGTTGTGTCGTTATAGGATTTTTCTAGTCTCACTTATATTTTGTCAATTTTTTATTTTTGTTTGGTTTAGCCTGAAAGATTTCGGATATTACACGACAAAATCACTAATTTTTTTTAGAAAATCACTTAAAAATATTTTTTGCATTTATCCAGATCAAATACAAATTTTTATAACTTAGTACAAAAAATGGGCAGACTTAAAACCAGTGAACCTTTGTTTGGAATTTATATTCTTATTTTTTTAAAGCAGATAATGGAATCCTGAATGCTTACTGTTGGTGAAAACAATTATAAGTTTATGTAGTAAACTTCATGACTGTACTAACTACTTTCGAAAATTCGATTTGATTTTAAATTCCAGCATTGAAATTAAATGAAATTTTCTATTTAAACATATTTTTATTTGGCACAGCAATAATAAAAAAAAATTTTCAAGTAATAACTTTTTCAGGTCACTGCTTTTTGAACAAAAACAAACTTTAGAACTAATTTTCTGATTGACTTTTTAATGATTTGACAGCCGAAACTACTCTCAGAAATTTTGTTCATTTAACTCTACACACCTATTCACATAAATTTGAATTTTTTGTCTTATCGTCCGAAGTATTTTTATTCCAAAATAAACATTAGAATATGTAGAATATGCTTCAATCTGTAAAAATGTGAAATGCAAATGAAGAAAATCAAAAATATCTTCCAAACAAGCAAAACTCCCAAATGTAAAGCATCAGTAAATTAGGTAAAAAAAAACAAAATTTTGAGAAAATCTTAGCTGAGAAAAAATCAAAGAAATTTCGAAGTAAAAATAAAGAATTGAGAAAAAGCCCAAACACAAAGTTATGTATAAATATTAGTAAAAAATATAAACTTAAGAATTAGGCATAGGTCCAAAAACGAAAAGAAGGAAACTTTGTAAATAATTGGCGCATATGCAAAACGAAGAAAGTAAAAAAAGAACGGTAGAAAGCAGATCTTGTAAATATTTAGCAACTAAAAATAAACTGAAAAATAAAAGTTAATGCTTACAAAAATAAAACTATGTACAATATATATGTATGCAGTTACGCTTAAGTTTAGTTACTAAGTAAAGTACGTTTGTATGTATGTGTATGTGTGTGTGGCAAATTTAAAAGTCAACAAAATGTGCAGATCAATGAGTAAAACTAAAATGCAAATTTCTCAAAAGAATTTGAATTGAAATCACAGTGTGTTTGTAATACAATTTAAAACTAAAATAGAAAAAAAGCAAAAAATTATGTTTCTGAGTTAGTACTTACTATAAGTAAATTAAATACAATATAAATTAAATAAAATGAAAATAAATAAAAACATAAAAATTACAAAAATATAAAAAACTGCGTGTGTTTTGAAGGAAATAAGCAATCACAAAACCTAAACAGATCCATGAGCTCCTTGTAACTCGGTATTTTGACAGCTACTCTACATATTAGGCTATATTCACGGGAGTACTGCCAAATACGTTTCTCGCTCCTTCAATTATTTTTGCAAATACTCTGTTTACACGAAATCTCATTACATTAATTTTGCAGTTCATAATTTTGTTCCTATTCGCTCCTTGTTTCTTCTTGCTGGACAAATGAATTCAATAATTTCCCATTAAAATAAAACGGAATTATTTAAAAATTAGTTATTTTGCTTTTGCGAGTTACATATGGGAAAGTACTAAATATTAGTGCACATACACCATCATTGGAAGCTTATAAAGTGGCAGAAAGACCTGACATAAATTAATTTATTTGTAAGATCTAAATAATTTTTGGTCCAAAAGATCTTTTGTTATGTGTCTGCAAATGTAAAAAGGTATAGAGAGTTTGAAAATCTTGTCCCAATACTTTCAAAGTAACCAACTGTGATCTTAATTCGTGTTTATAAAGCTCACAGTAAAATATTTTTCTTGTTCTTACCTGGGACGAGAACAGAAAATTTCGACTGCTGGTCCTTCTGCACTTGGTCCGCCCATTGTATGCGTGGCCGCCCTTGCTTTCGTTGTCCACTCATTCGTGCAGCATCGAGCTGGATCCTAAGTACATAGACAAAGTGCTTCTCCACATCAAAGTTGTAACTGCCAGCAATAAAGGAAGACTGTAGCAGCTGTGTTTTAATTCACTGCACTTTGTCTACATCGTTGTAAAGCTCGTACAGCTCACCGTTCCATCGTCTGCGGTATTCGCCATCGCCAACGCGCATAGGCTCGTAATATTTATTTATTTTAAATCTTATGTTTCGTTATTTTCTTATACTGTATCGAATAAAATTATAACAAAATCGACAAAATAAAACTATTAAAATACAATTTCAGAAAACTTGAAATTTCTTGCAACGATAAGTCTTCGTATTTTTTGTATATTTCTCGCATTGCATGCACATGCACAAATTTATTTTGAGTTTAGTATTTTTCTGAAAATGGTAAACAAATTATCTAGTTTTATTGAAGTTGTTGCACCAGTTGTTTGAGTTGTTTCTAATTACGAAAGAATGGGATAAAAAAGTGAAGCTGCGAGTTTTCACAGCAACCTCCGGAACTGCTCGACTAAATGTATGTAGTAGGGTCTTCGATTATTCGCCTTTTTTCGAAAACCGATTTTCGAGCTATTCAAAAAATATAAATTCGAAAAAAACCGGTTGCCCATTTTCAAATTAAGAAAAAAACCGGGTAAACCGGTTTTATTTTACATAATTTCTATACAGTTATACTTACTGTTAGTAAGAAATCATAACAAAAATTATAATGTAACTGTTTAAAATAGGTATAGCTTTAATTTAAAAATCAATAAGGCAAAATAAATTCAAAGTATTTTGGATTAAAAGAATTAACAAAAAAAATTAGTGAAAAAGTCCTTTGTCGGTAAAAACTCGAGTATGTATAGCCAAGTGACTTGTGAATGACACTACGCTATCCACTGAACCAGACTGACTATGCAAATATAGGGGCATATTAATGGTTTAAATAAAGTCGACTTTAAAAACAGTTACAGCTTTTTTTGACAGATATTGCTTTGAAAATTATGTCAAAAATCTGCAACTAACATTACTGTCTACTTTATTTTGACTATGAATATATCCAGTAGCCTATTATAGACAGGCCTTGAAGGACATCGAGAATCAATCAACATCTTCGTCAACTCTCGCACCTTGAACTCTATCATCGGAGACCAACAACCACCTATCTCAAACGGCGAGCTTCCATTGGTTCGTGAGACTCGCGATACTTCGACACAACTCCATTCTGGATATTGTAAAAGGTCAAAATACTCTATTTTGAATAAGATGCTCCCACGACGCTAACCACCTCCTCACATCCCCACTAACATCAGCTCATTTAACCTACATACCTCTCCCTACATGTAGTCGATTCACTGATTTAGGCAGGTACAACAAAAACAACAGTGTAAAAATTTCGTTCAGTTTTTCTTTTACTTTTTTTTTGTAATTTTCTGCGGTGGGAAACATTCCATATAAAATTTAAAAAAATTCTAGTTCCATTTTTAATAAAGTAAATGAATATTTAGTATTCTTAGATTCTGGTGAACTAGGTGAAACCCCGGTTTTTCGATTGTAAAAAACCGGGTTCCTCGTTATTCGAAAAATTAAGATTTCAAAAAAAAAACCGTCTAAAAATATGCAAAAAAATCCGCTTGAAACCGGTTTCGAAAACCCGAGTCAATCACCCTAGTATGTAGGTATGCAAGACTGAAGCCTTATATATGTATACCAAATATTTTTTCCCTATTTCTAACTTGTTATCGTTCAAAACAAGTCGCATTTACTGAGGGAGGAGTACCATTCAATTCGTAAGCCGTACAAAATGCTCATCGATCCTTAGCAAAGGAACCTATCAGAGAATGTTACGAGCAAACGTACAAGTAGGCGTAGAAGCCTTGTATCTTAGATCTTGTAAATGATAATATAAATTTGTTTTTGCCATCAATGATTCAAGTTGGAAAAGGATGCGAACGAATAAAAAGTTAATCAAGGGAACATTTTCCCAACAAATATAAATTCCAGGCGCGCGTATTAAAAGATTGATTGCGCGACACCTAACAAAAAAAGTTGTCGGATTCAAGTCCGACACCGAGCACATTGGATTCCACGACAGAGCTCATTTAAAGATGAGCAGAGCTATATACGTATGTAAGTATATTATCAAGATGAGTTCAGGAGCAATGAAGTTTCAATACTTGGGAAAAGTATATTCACGAAAGTGCCAAACTAGAAATTCTGTTATATCCAAGGCATATGAAACAGGTAGTAGCATTAGAGCAAAAATAACCAGGGCTGCAAACCGGTTTTGAACCGAACCGGTTTTTGAACCGAACCGCCGCTTTTTTCGGGCTTCAAACCGAACCACGAACCGAACCGTTTTTATTCTCAAATCCCAAAACCGAATCGAAAACCACTCTAAAAAATGGTTCGGTTCGGTTCAAAATAAATATCTACTACAGCATTTTTCAAGTTTTGTAATACAGTACTTTGCCTAAAAATGCAACGTTTTGGTAAAACTGCTAAACTTTTTTTTAATTGCAACAAACCCTAAGCCAAGATTTTAAGTGTCAGTTCGAAGTTCTGAATATGCATTTTTTGTGTACTTAACTAGATATTTTTTAAAATTTATCATACGCCACTTAAATAAAAGTGCCCTTTGGTTTCACTTCTTCAAGTTCAATATCAAAAGTTCCTTGAAATAATTTCTCTTTTAATTAACAAAGCAAATTTTTGATAAGCGAAGATAACCCT
>JAPVRG010097077.1:4395-15764 GCA_029783565.1 Rhagoletis cerasi | reverse complement strand
TATTTTACAATTCTACAAAAACCTGTATATTTCTGTGACTAATGCATATGTACTTGTTAGTAATGAATATTCTCGGATAAGTTACGATTTTAACAAATACAATGTTACAAAGTGATACTATATAAAGCACAGCCCACAGAGATATGCGAATTAATTTAAGTGCTATTATTATTTTTTAAGGAAAATACGAGCAGGAATACAAAATGCGAATATAAATACTCATAAATATATCGATAAACACTCATATAGGTATAAGTATATCGATAACTAAATCGATAACAATTCGATAACCATTTAAATAAGAACAAACATTGATAACGCTATAGAAAAGTGAATATATCGATAACGATTTCGCTTTCCACTCCCCACCTCACCCCATCTTCATCCATTCACTCGGAATTTTATACGGAAAATGACTATTGAGTTAGTCTGCAGCCAAAAGGTAATTTTCTATACTGTATTCTTACGGTGCCTCCTCGACACTGGGCGCAGCGGATAGTAACGGTTACCTTGGCAGAGTCGCGGTGCGCTAGCTTGGTATGCAGGTCAACTCGGTCCCACCTTACATCGGGTCCGGGTCCACCCACTCTCCTTGCACAGTAAAGGGGAGGATCATGTTATGAAATGTAAAACATCGCTGAAGTTTCGGACCTTACGGGGGGGATAAGGTTTGCTAATCCATACATTAAAACTTGGCCAGGACGTTCTGCTCCGCTTCAGCCAGGAGACGCTTGCCAAGTCAGGTTCAGGCAGTACTATCCGCATTGCGCCAAAAACACTCCCTAACGACTCATAAAAACGATGGTAGCCATTCACCACCCACTCAGTAGTATTCACCTCCCACTCAGTGTTATTTGCAATTTAACGAGGTGTGAAAAACTGCCGTCCCTCCCTTTATGACTTATGTATGTATGTACCCTGGTAGCATGTTCCTGCTCGGCTGAGAGTGTAGGTCAGGCAGAGTAGTACCATTTCTCGACTGCCGTCTAAGATAAGAATGAACAACGATTATACACGACCTGAAATAGGATTTCACAGGCTCTTCGGGAGTTTTCTTCAATTGTAGAGGATACTGAGACGGGAAAGCTTATATGTATCTCCGCCTTGATATATCATCTAAACACCGATGGCTTCAAATATAACCCGGAGTTGAAGTAGCTATTATCTCTGGGCTTATAGTCCCAGCAAGTAATGTATAACTGTATATGTTGGTTGATTTTTCCGACAGGGTGGAAAGATGATTTATTTGTCCGGTTTGTCTCCAGATCAAACTAGACAAGGGATGACGGAAATTCTTTCCAAAATAAATCGTAGTGTATAATTGTTTTGAACGTATTTACTAGTTAGTTGGAAGTAGATTTAGTTTGGTTACCTGGTCAACGATAAATTCCCGGAAATTAGGCTGCTATTTAGTTAGGCAGAAGGGTTTCACAGTGGTATTAATCGAGGAGCGAATAACACCCCCAATCGGAACACAATAATGGGGAACTTTTTCTCCACAATCTGGAGCAAGGTCCATTTACAACTCTAACATAGTCTTTGGGGGGGTTTGGTACCAAAACGGCCCTTAGTTGCTAATTGGGCTTTTATGTAAGTTTTTAATTTCTTTAGATATTGCTAATTTTTATTGCTTAATTCCACCACTACCACCTGTTTAAAAATTCAAATTTAATTTGTGCGCTATGATTGATTGATTACATCATTTCAACGCTAAGGGTCAATTAAATAAATTTTATTCGAAAAAAATTGTGTAAATGTGTTTTATATAAAAGCACTTCATGTAAAAACAATTTACTAGACCCATACATAGATACATAAATTTGAATGTCTGTAGGTATGTACTATAGACGAGTTCAGAAAAAAAGTATAACTTTTTAGTTTGGCATGATAGGATAATCTTCTCTGAGGGAAATATGTAGGTTTTTTAATACCTTTACAACGGTACATCATTATAGAGATCGGACACCAAATACAGAAGTTATAGAAAAAAATCGATTGAGCTATTTTTACAGGGTGCCAAGAAAAACAATTTTTACACTCCTGAAATACCCTCATAGTGACTATTCAAAATCGTTTGGAACAAGTTGATTTTTTTTTTGTGATACGGTCTAATGTACTATAATTCATTAATTTGAATGAATTCTAAATCGAATACACAGTTACATAGCCAATTGTAATAAAAGGGCATAATGTTAATTATTTAGAACAATTTGTAAACATCATACAAGATAATAGAATCGAGTGTGGCCTTCAGATAATTAAGCCGTTTTTTTCACTTTTCAATTATCAAACTCACACAAGTTCAATAACAAGGCTACACAAGCAAAAAACTAATAATTCTAACAACAACGAAAAGGCAAATAACTACACGAATAAAATATACCTACACAGAATGAACTAAAAGCTAGTTGAGTGACCTGGAAATACTGAATAATTTATTATATTTAGATAAGGGAGCACGTATGTAGGATTATATGTATGTAATAATGCTACTCAAATAAGCATTGCTTTTAAAAACACGTGTGCTTTTCGAGCTTATGATCTGTGCTGCTTTCAATTTTTTACTTTAATTATCGTATTCGCAAGGCACGTGTTCATTTCATTATCTGCTCCGTTTTTTAGTGTACGTCGAACTGAGATTGAGCACTCGATCTGAATAAATTTATTACTATCATAAAAAATATCCGGGCGAATCCATTTAAGGCGGTAGCGGTAGTACAAAAATAAAAACTTAATCGTATATTGCTTTTGATTTTGGTACACAAATGTCAAATTTCAGCTATTCGCTTAATAAAGAAGAGGGAAAGAAAATTCCAACACTCTCACTTTCTCACTCACTCGCTCAAGCGAAATAAGAAGTTTTGACTTATGTGTATCGAGGCGAATCAAATCAGCTGTTCTAGCAACACCACCTTTTCTGAATTCGCCTTGGAAAAAACTTAAACAAAAAACTCGTTCATCAAAAATACATATGTACATATGTAGATACAGAAGTACCAGCGAAGTTGGCCGCATGTAGAATATACAAACTCACAAATGAACATACAGTTGCGATCAAAATAATAGCACCCAAATTCAAAATGGTGTTGTTTGCAACTTATATGTATTTATTTTTAATAATTTTCATTTAAAATATAGGTCGATCTATAACAGGAACCATATAAAAAAAGTTTCAAAGCTTGCACAAAGTTCACAAAAATTAGTTCAACTTCAAAAAATGTTCATCAAAATTTCAAACTTTTTAAAAAAAATTTCGAGTATGAAGTTTGCAGCCCATTCAATTTTTTTAGTATGAAAAAAGGGTGAGGTTAGGTTAGATAAGCTTGGCTGATCCGTCAGATCTCACGCAGGCTATTAATTGATCCTTAAGTGTTGCCAATAAAGTGTGGGCCTGGCTTAAACCTTGGTCAAAATGTACTTGGTCTCAATATTGCCAAAGCTGTACAATGACAACTTCAGCGCATGAGATGGTGTAAGAAGTGTAAGTACCCCAGCTACTATATTATGCCTTCGCTCTACCTGGCAAGATCTTAGCGCTTCACACAGGTATTTCGACTTCAATGTAATTGCCACGTCTAATTTGGTTCTTAAGATTAGATAATTGAGGGAGTGGTAGATGTGTGGCGTGCTTCCCAGTGGGCTTGGTAAACATGTCAGGCCGCTGACTCTCTTCATTCCCTTGAATTCATGGCACGCAGTAAAAAATATCGATGAAAATATTTACAAGTGATTTATGTGGAGTTATAGCTGCTTCCGACTCAGCTGCTTTAATTACGTCATAGATCTCGGTCTAATTTTATAGCCATCCGTAAAGATTTATCAGGAGTGGTAATTGGATCTGGGCCACTACTTTCATTAAAAAAAAAATATTAAAAAAGTTTCGAAGAAAAATTTATTGATGTTAAGAAATTAAAGTCGCCTATTTCTGAAGTACATACTTTGAAATGTATTAGGCTGAAGATATTATAGTATTAAAAAGGAAAGGAAAAATGATTTCATCTTCATAATCCTAAAAACTAGCTCGCAGATAACAAAAACGAAAATTGATTTTCGATGCCAAATGGGCAAATGTTTTTTGCTTGTGCCTATACAAATACAAACATACTTCATTCATTTTGAAAAAAAAAATCCGCTTAATCAAGCATAAATGGAATTTCAAGCTAAACTAATTAGTCTATTAATAGACTGCCGTATTCAAATATGTACACTACTTCAAACTTTTTTGTTTTGAAAAACAAGTTTAACTGAAATAGTATGTCAACTGTCACGCGATAATACGATAAAAATTAATTTACTATATTAAATGCTTAGTGACGTAGGTATGTGTATATGGAATTGACTGAATTTAACTAATATCACATTTCTTTTTCAACATTTTCAATTTATTTTAATTTTTTTGTGTGTGTTTTTTGGGGTTTTTTGACGTTGTTTGATAATAAATGTTGAATATACTTAAGTAAACAGCAAAACTGTGGGTAACCTCAATTGATGGCAACATTGAATTTGGAGCATTAGAAAACAACTCGCAAGAAAAGAAAAAAAAACATGTTTAAATGAGATAGTATGCTACATACTTAAGTATGTATGTATATAGGTGCATACTTAGTAACCACTTCGGGTGGCGGGGCCGCATCTGAATGCCATTAATGAAGCTTAGCTAAGTGCCAGTGTGCAAGTACTTATGGGAGTGGATTGTAAGTATCTATGCATATAAACAGACACACATACATGCATACATACGAGTAAAACAGAGCACAGTGTAGAGAGGCGGCGGGGAGGTGGGTGGTTATAAAGGGGTAGCAGCGCAGACGTTGGATAATAAAACCATCAGTGAAGCATAAAATGAATTTTATGCAGGTTAAGTGAGCAAAACAGACAGCAACATTGAAATATAAATAAAAAATAAAACACGAAAAATATATAGAACTTGGCATTGTTTGTGGAAACTGAAGCTTGGGTGCAGTTGGAACGGTACAAAAATAATAATATAATTTAAGCAGCAGTACAGATTTACTGTTGTGCTCCAAAGCATTTTTAAACAAAGACCGTTTCGATTTAAAATAAAACGCAAAACATTTATTGTAAACTATGTATAGACTTTTTATATTTCGAGCAAGAAAACTCGATAATTTGTACTTTTTATTTCTTTAAGGCAGAGCTAAAATACAAAATTTTACTTAAACATGAAATCAAATTTTGGTTTTTTATTTTAATTAATTTTTGAAAACGAAAGTTTAGATTTAAATACATATAAATGCCTATGCGGTTACAGCGCCAAACAAGAAGAAGAAAGTTTAAAATTGCAGAAAAATCCTGAATAGAACATGAAAGGTCCAATCAAAATTCCGAAAACATGCCGAAAGATCCGAAAAGTGCTGAAAAGTTTAGAAGATTCTTGAAAAAAACCCAGAAAAAGCTTGAAAACGACGAAACATTTCATTAGCAATGCCTATAAATAAAATGATTTATATGTATCTACCGTTAAACCCGAAAACTCCTGAAAATCCCAAAAAGTCGGGAATAAAATAGAAAAAATATCAAAAAACAAAAAAAAAACCCCAAAACGCACGAAAAACTCCAAGGCCACAAAAAACCCAATGTGCCAATAAAAATCCCGAAGAGTCCTTAAAAATACCGAAAAACATTTAAATTTTGAAAAGTTCTCGAAAAATATCCCGATATGTGTCAACTGTTGAACCTGAAAATTCACGAAAAATTCGCAGAATCCCCGAATAAAACATAAACAGAACCGAAAGATCATGAGAAACTCACAAAAGATCATGAGAAACTTCAGAATGTCTCAGAAAACCTATAAAAACTTGGAAAAAATGCCAAAAGGTCCTGAAAAATGTAGTAAAATTCTGAAACATCTTAAAAAAATCCCAAAAAATCCCGAAAAAACTTCCGGAAAATGTAAAGTTCCGGACAATCTTGAAAAAAAGGTCGGAAGTCAAGAAAAATTCTACAATTCCGAAAAAGCTCCGACGACTCGCTGAAATTCCGAAAAGTCCCGAAAAATAATGAAAAGACCCAAAAAGAACTTGAACAAACCCCGAAAAGTCGAGAAAAAATTCCGAATTACATATAATACAAATGAAAAATATCCAGAATTCTCGAATAATCAAGCACGATTGATACTTCATATCAATGTTTAAAAAAAAAACAAAAAAGGCCCATTATTTTCTGCAAAAAACCTATTCAGTCTCTCATGGCCTAAATTTTTTCAGCTTGTTTTTTATGGTTAAAAAATCTAAAAATAACCGCCGCTTAATCTTTTCCCTTCATTAAACGCCACCGCGGCTACTTTGCGAAACAGCTGTATAATATACATGCATACATGCTCTCACATACTCACATATGTGCATAAATAAGTACCCTGTGGGAATAAAGCAGACAGCTTCAAAAATTAACCAATTAAAAAAGTAGTTGGAAATAAATTGTTTTAAAACAAATGCATGTCCGGCTCATCAATTCTTTTTACTTTTCATTTCGGCCACTGCTCTTGAAGCTCTTTAAACCAAAATAATTTGAAAGTAGTTTAAATCATATGCAGAGTCAGACAATCGACTTTCTCCCAGGACATCATCATGTTAACAACGTCAGTTGCTTCCAAGAAAAAAAAAAGAATTTCAACTTCTTCTTCTTCTTGATTGGCGCTGTAACCAACCGTCTTCGTACGACATGACCAAGCCAGCGTAGCCGCTGTATTTTAATTCCTCGCAATATGTCTATATCGTTGTTGAGCTCATACAGCTCATCGTTCTATCGTCTGCAGCATTCGCCATCGCCAACGCGCAAGGGCCCGTAAATCTTCCGCAGAATCTTGCTCTAGAAAACTCCAACTTCAACTACATGCAGTAAATATAAAAATACTTATAAAATTGCTTTTAAATTAGTTTAATTCCCGACAGGGTAGTAACTATTCGTATATATGTACAAATGTAAGTCTCGATTAAGCCAGTTGCTGCTGCTTCCAAATAGTTGGCATACCAGAGAAAATATGATGGCACGAGAAAGCTAATAATCAAAAAAAAAACACAAAGAAGGCAAATTGGCCAGTGAACGGAAAGCCAGACAGCAATGGGCAGCAAGCAGGCAACGACTAACAACTAATCGCCCGACCACTGGCCAATTTATATATATATATATATATATATATATATACATATATAACATAGTTATAAGCACAACGGCGTACATGGCGGAAGAAATAAACGCTGCTAGTTAAGAAGGATTGAGAAAAAATTACCCGACTGAAAAAGTAAAAAAAAAAGCTTTCAATAGCTTTCAATGCGTTCGAAGAGGTTTTGGGCCACACACATGGAGGCAGGAAAGTATTACACATATGTATATACCTATGTTTCCATGCGCTTTGCTACAATTTCACTTGCACGCCTCAGCTTCGCCCATCCAACACGCTGCTCCTCCGACGTTCAGTCGATGCGTTTTATGAGCCGCCAGCGGCCACAAACTAGTAACCATCGTCTAGTTATAAAAACATACGGTTGTATTTATGTTTATATGTACGTATGAGTATGCACTAGTTTTATTGTAGCAATAGTCCAAGAGTCCACTTTCAAGCAGCATTACACTCCTCACAACACTTCTCCCCACCTGGTGTTGCTACGGCATCGGTTCATTCTGACTGGCAGATATGTATGTAGTTACTGCATAATAGTTATTATGTTTTGTTAATGAACTTGTTCCGAGTTCTGACGAGTTTTTCGACATGTTGCCGGCTATGGAATTTTCACTTGATCATTCAATCTGGGTCTCTAATTATGTGTGCGATAAAGCACGCTTTTGTGTTGTTGTTTCTTTATTAACGTCTCACCATGCACTCGGTTGGTGGGTTGAGACGAGAAGCGTGGAAATATTAATAAATGCGATACAATTAAGAAGTGAAAAAAAACTTTCCAATTAAGTAGCCTGTTCTAGTAAGCGGATATGAATATTATTATTAATACGCAATTACATATGTATATTTGAAAGTTTTCCGCAACTAAGTAACAGTAGATATAGTTAAAGGTAGCCGCGACATACTTAGGCTTAATTTCGATGGTACCGGAGCAAAAGAAGAGTGTTAGCTGAGTATGTTCCTTCAAAGGTAAGGCATGTGTTCCGTATGGAGAGTCTTTTCTGGATAAAGTAAGCGTTTAATCTGCTACAATATCCAGAACATACCTGTGCAGGAGTTACCTGGATCTCAGGCCTAACTGACGAGAGAATAATCTTTCGAAATTACTAACCCCCTTAACTATAAATTTTCCTAGGCTTCAGCGACGGGACATTTATCATAGGCTTCCACAAATCAATAAAAACTACAGTGGCTATGAACAGATCGACGACCTCCGTGAAAAAATTCCGCAGAGAAAAATGGCCTTTGAGATCATTGGAACTTGGGAGCAAAGTCCTCAAATTGCTTGTCGGCAGCAAATGGAGAAAGGTTAAGGACACCTTTCTTTTCACAAAAAAAAAGTTATTGGCCGCACTAGATCGATCTATGCACGCCCCTAGTATGGACTGTCGGCTAACTTTCAGATGTGCTAAAACACACAACTCTCTGCATCGCCACTGGATGTCTCCGCATGGCATTATAACAACACTTGCACATTGAAGCCGAATTTCGTCCGGTAATAGATCACAACTTGCTCCTGTCTAAACCGCTCCTATTGGATTGCCACTGAGCCAACCGCCCAAATCTTAATCTTACGGGCAGTAATAACGTGGTCGCGCCTCACCCACCTTCGCCAATGAAACTGGACTACCGTGCGAGACGAGATCGATACTAGCCCGTCTGTGGCTTGGCAGGTGCTGTAGATTTCTACAGAGCCAGGCTAGATCTGGAAATCGTCGAAACATCAACAACACCGCCCACGTGTTTACCTGCCACATTCATTTACCCAGGGAACAGAGGCGCTCTGTACCAAACAAAGAAAGACTGTTCAATTTTTGGGACTTCGGATGGAGGAGTGAGGTAGGGAAGATGACCAACAGCCAATTTGGGGGAAAACTACTGCTACAACAGCAAAAATAATAACAACAAATGAAAATGATCGCCCGACGCTTGACCTTATATGTATATCGAAGGATACAGTAAAAAATTTAGCTAAAATAGAAATGCGCAACTCGTCGGTTCTGACGACGCACGTTCACTGAATGAAATTTTTACTTCAAGTGGTTTTTTTCTCTTTTCCCAATTATGCTGGTTTACCAAATTGTGAAGCCTTATGCCAGAAATCCGGGTAACCAGCCTACGATAGATGATCATACTAATTCACTAGTTAAGTAACTATGTCGAGAAATAAATTAATTTAACTATTCTTTTTTTTTAGCTAAAATAAATAAATACTTCAATACACAATCATCCTAATTACTTAACTATCACAAAAGCATATTCTTCGAAATCAGCTTATGCGCATTGTACATATGTATGTACATACATGTGTCTCCACAGCAAATCTTGATTCCTCAAAGCAACACCATTGAAATTGACAGCACAGAAAATTAGAAAACATTCACTGAAAACGTTAAACGTTGAAAACAATCAATGTCAATTGGTCAGCGCGAGGCAACAAGTCAGCTGATTATCGTCAGAAACGCATGAGAGCTGGGGGTGTAAGCGCAGCAAAGCGAAGGAAAAGCGTAGCCAGTTGGTCGCCTTTATGCATATGAATGCCTGATGACCAGGCCTGGGCGGCGCTGACTGCGCTGTACCCGTGGGGTAACGTCGCATGTTCGTATAGACGAAGTTGACGGCGAGAATTAAGCAAAAATTAATTACTGATTCATACTGATTAACTTGAAATTAATTACGCTTAGTTACAATCAAATTTCGCCGTAAACAACCTATATAAAAACACGCGACGTTACCCCACGGGTACAGCGCAGTCGGCGTCGCCCAGGCCTGCTGATGACGTTAATGATAATGCCGCTGACGGTGAGACGTTGTTTTTCTTTGGAATATACTGAAAGCTGAATGTCAAACAAAACAAGTGAGCTGCATTGAAACACCCAAACACACACACACACAAATAAACGCATTTGCAATATGCCCGCGTCTGCCTGACTGCCGTCGTGGAGAAGAGGCTGAGTGCCAAACAAATATTGACAACATATGGGATTTTTCTGAAATAGTCGTTATTAAAGTAGGTTAATAACCGAAGCCATTTGTTTAGAAAACGTTTTTTTCGATTCCATATACCAATAGATAACAATGCAAAATACAAAATGTATGAAAGTGCAAAGAAACAAGAGCATTATGACACTTGAATGAACTTACGTGTGCACATAAGTACGAATTTTGCAAATATTGCACACACATGAATTTATGCATATGTACATACATACAAAATTGTATTTATTTGCATTTAAAACGTACAATAAAGCAGACAGTAATCAATTTTTCATTGCACAATAAAATTAATTTACGTAAGTTAAAATTTTTTTCTAGTTCCAGCAGTGCATATCAGTTGGAATAATTTTAAATGTTGGTTTATTAAAAATGCGCTATCAGCACTTGAAATAAATCAAAGTCGCCAATTATTTTATATTGTCATAGTACAGTATCTCTGTTTATGCATTTTGAAGAGTGTCAAGTTCACGAAATATGAACCTTATGATAACAGCTACTTTTGCATTCAATCATAAAAGTCTTTTCTTGATGAATATAAAAACCTTTCCCAAAAAACTCATCGTCCCATCGTCTGCAGTATCCGTCGTCGCCGTTGAAGGGCCTTTCTTTAATGCGGAACACCAGTACCCAGCGACGAAGTTTCTTCGAATTCATTATCGAATTTGCGCTGCTTTTTATGGCAGCTTGTGTAGACGTTGCATGTTCATATGCTTTGTCTGATTTGCTTTGTCGATTGCATTTCTTGGATGGCAGTGACGTCAGCTTTAGTCCTCCTGAGTACATCAACCAGTGGGCAGGGGCACAGTCCCCATGAAGGGCCCAGAAATTCCACCCACTGCCCTCAAAACATCTCAAGCGAGACAATTTTGCTATTATCATTGGAGATTTGTGGTTCTCATTCCTTATACTCAACCAAAAACTGGAGTAAAATATATGTATGTTTATAAGTATACATGAGTACATGTAGGTATCTGAATATACGGATAGTCCCAGCCCTAGTACATATTCTTATAATATAAAACCGTTCATCCTTCTTTGCTCAGAACTTCTAAGACACTTCAACTCATTTGATTACCCAGCAGGAGAAATATAAACAGGATTCACATTCGTAAATATGTGCAAAGTATATCTATGTATGTGGCATTTTATTAAAACAACTTGTCCCGAGATAGGCCATTTCCCCTTTAAAGCAATACTCAAAGGGTTTTCAAACAATATTTTAACGATTAATTAG
>JAPVRG010097076.1:0-10007 GCA_029783565.1 Rhagoletis cerasi | reverse complement strand
TACTAAAAAGAGTGACAAAGGATCAGAAATATATGCTCGTTCAATATTTGGAGGAACATAGAAAATTTGCTCACGACGATCCGTCAATGGCTCCTATGACCCCAGGGAATCTGAAATTTTGATAAAATCTAAGGAAATAAAGAGTTTTATAATATAATAATAATGTTACTTTTAACTTAGTATAAGTACTTTTCCTTTACAGCCCGTGTTTCTTCAATTGTCGATGGAAACTTAATGCACTAGTTAGCAAGTATTTGTCCATGATATTGGCAATTTCTCTAATGAATCTAATGGGATACATTAAGTACACAGTCTTGTCCCACCGAAGGTTGATAGCTTCCTGAAAATGTATGAATTCAATTAATGCAACATTAAATATTTATATACGTACGTATATGTATATGTATGAACATACCTTTACATTTCTGCAAATTTCTTTTGGAAGTCGAAAAATTTCAGTGAACCGTACCTCCGAAAACAGAAGGGGTCTGTGGATTCCCGCATCAATTTTCTTTTGCTTGGCGCGAAAATGGCTCCTTAAAGCTCTCTGAGAGTGCACTCCGATAGGATACAAATATCTTCACAACTCACTCATCTTGACCACGTATTTATTTCCATAGCACTATTTTTTAAAATGGTAATGAAATAGAACGATATGGCGGCTTTTAATTTTTTGTTTATAACAAATTATATGTAAATTACAAATTTTAACTAAATTCCCGTGTGCCACAAATGTATACAAAATTTGACATTTCTCTTCAACTGCACCATCGACGCCTGCGGCGGATAAAAGTATTAGAATTTTCCTTGGAGATTTTTAGCGATGAACAAGCCAGAATCGCATTTAAGCGAAATCGCCTAAAGTTTGGATAATTTGTAGTGTTTGGATTTTTGGAGATTTTTAGAGTTTTAGCGATAGCGAATGTTGGAAACCGGCTGCTGATATTAATGTTATATATCTTTTGTGGTGAGAAGCGGGAGCGAGCCCCCGCTTGTTGGGCAACACAGAAAGAACAATTCTATTTAGTAAGGTAATCCTGAAGCGCGGTCGAAGGCCGCCTACGCAGAAAGAAGTTCTGCGCCGTGAGATCGGGCTTGGCCGGTAACATATATATCTGGCATAGCAATGTTTTTGTATTGAAATAAGATCGTATGGCTTTATTTCTCATATGTAACATTTTTGCTTATGGCTTTATCCCACTTTCCCCATAGATAGATAGATAGATTGTAAGGTTGATACACTGCGACCAGTAGGTCTATTGTGCCCTACGCTCATCACAATACCTCAACCAGCCCCAGAGACTCTATAAATTTCAAAATAGATCTCGGGGGTGAAGAGTGTATGTGCTCCTCTCTTGGCCACGTATGCCCTATGCTTCTTTCTCCTCTCCGTGCAACGGCCTCACACACATTGTAGAAGGAGGTGAGAAGGAGTCTTCTTGGTAGCATCGCAGAAGCGACACAGGTCACTAGACCAGATTCCTAGATTATACAAGTGCGCTCTTAGCCTGCAATGGCCCTCCAAAAAGCCAGTGATGATTCTTAATTTATACTTCGGAACACCTATAAGTAAACTGTATCTTTTCAGATTGTACCCTCCCTTAATTAGGTGTTTTCATTTCTAAGCACTTCCTTTATGGTGTTCGGACCCATCCCAAGGATGGGCTCAAATCCAATCGGGGTCGAGGCAGCGGCCACTCTAGCTAACTGGTCCGTCTCATTTCAATCGACTCCCATGTGCCCTGGTACCCATAACTGGATATCATTTTCCTCAGCCAGAGCATTAAGCCTCTCAGCACACTCCAAAACCAAAGAAGACTTGATCTCGAAGGATGAGAGAGCCTCAAACGCCACCTGACTATCGCTAATAATAAGCATCCTCTGTCTACAATAGTTCCTGCGCAGATTGATCTCAGCACACAGACTGATGGCATAGACTTCTGCTTGAAAGATGCTAGGGAAGGTTCCCAAGGGCACCGATAGCTAGTAGTGTGCTCGCCTGAATGTGGCTCTAAAATGGAGGCACTCCCGGTCGCCTTATTTGCTGTATTAATCCTAAAGTTTCTCTTGAGAACTACTATCCTATCCCTGGGGAAAAGAAGTAGAGGGAGCTGGGAGCCTAGCTTGTCCCTGTTCCTGTATCATAACACCTTGCCTTTTCCAAAGCCCTCTCTCGCAAAAGTTAAGGAGAGGCCGCTTTGCAGCCTGTTCAACAGAGAGGTGCAGTGGATCGAGTTCCAGCATTACTTCCAGCGCTGCAGTCGGGCACGTGCGCAAAGCTTCCGATATGCAAACACATGCCAACCGTTGAAGCTTGGTGAGGTTCTGCCTCACCGTTGCCAGAGTAGTCCTGGAAACCCAAGCCACTGCACCATAGGTTACTATTGGACGCACAATCATGGTGTACATCCATCTTAGGATCCTCGGAGTGCATCCCCAGGATTTGCCCGCAGGACGTTTGCACACCATCATCGCTTTCGTTGCCTTTGATGTGGCCGCCTCAACATGAGTCTTGGGAGTCCAGGATAAGTCCCAGCTACTTCACCTCTGTGGCGACATTGATCGCGACCCCATCCAAGGTCAAGTTCCTCATCCCCTTTAGAGTCCTCTTGGTGAAGGGGACTATAGCTGTCTTGGAGGGATTAATCTTCAAGCCTGCATCCGCACACCACCTTTTTGCAAGGTTAAGTCCTTTTTGGACGATATCGCAGAGGGTGCTTACGATCTTCCCTCTAGCTATAATCACTATGTCATCCGCATACCTTTGGCAGCGGACGCCCTCATTAGTGAGCATCTGAAGAAGTTCGTCTACTACTAAGCTCCACAGGAGAGGCAGCCTTTAGTCGTCTGCAGTTGAACGACACTGTCGCCGACCTCTGTTTCGGCGATCCTAGTTTGAAGTAGCCTCGATATCCATCTACGAATGGGTGGCTGAACATTACGCTCCTCAAGTGCCCTATCGAAGGACCCTCGATATCGAGGAAGGCACAGAGCACCACCTCTCCACACTTAAAGGTCCCTTGTACCACTCTGTACGCGTGCTGATTGAAATGCAGGGTAGCCTCAATAATTTTCTCCATTGCCTTTAGCATAAAGGAGGTTAGAGAAGAGAGAAATAACTCCTACCTACCTTCGGATAAATATAAACCGGGCCCTCTGCCACACCACAGGAATGTGGAACAGTGCTAGACTGTCTCTCATAATATCGACAAGATGTGAAAGTAGGAGCTCCACACTCTGCTTCAGCAACACTGGGCTGATGCCATCCACTCCGGGGGCCTTGTACCGTTCAAAAGAGTCCAAAGCCCATCGCACTGATTGCCGGGTTATAAGACTTTTGGCCAACTTGCAGTCCGATAGGGACGGTCTGAAAGAACGGTACACCGTGTCACTCGAGGTTGGAATGGCATCAGAAAAGTGGGCCGACAGTAGGGCGAGTGCCCTTTCCTGTTAATTACCTGAATAAGTTCCAATAGATAGCCTAATAGCGATCCTGATACTTGTGTTATCCTTTGCCAAGGCTTTATGAAGCCTAGCAGCTGCAGGAGTCGTAAGAGATATTCTCACAGAAAGTCCTGAACCTGCTACGCTTAGCCTTCCTGAACTTGTATTTCGTTAGACAGACAGTGTACTCCTCCCAGTACCCCGTGCGCTTTGCCGAATTGAAGAGTCTGCGCACTTCTTTCCTGAGTACTGAGAGTTCCCTTGACCACCAGGGGACCTGGGCCTTTCCTCTTGCCTTCGTTACGGGACAGCTGGAGGTAAAGGCATCTAAAATGGTGACATTAAGCCTGTTGACCCTGTCTTCCAACTCCATACAGTCTACCTTTCTTTTTAACCTCTAACCTAGTTAGGTTCTGCTTGAGTTCCTCCTCAAATTTAACCCAGCCATTTTTCCTGGGGTTTCCCACTCCATATTGTGGGCGTTAGCATCGCAGCCAATGATAGCAGGAAGTCGCCTCCTGCGGCAAAACTCAATCAGCTGCTGTACCTCGAGGGGGGC
Source organism: Rhagoletis cerasi (assembly GCA_029783565.1). Lineage (NCBI taxonomy): Eukaryota > Metazoa > Arthropoda > Insecta > Diptera > Tephritidae > Rhagoletis > Rhagoletis cerasi. The sequence goes on along the minus strand of JAPVRG010097076.1, from coordinate 6,004 downwards.
GCGTGGGTGTTGTCCCCCGGAAAGTAGACTGCGGCCAATACTACCTCCACATCGCAGCCGTCAATCGTCAGCGGTACCTGGACCGCTACCAGATCCTGTGTAAGAAACTCTGTAATGCAGAAATAATTGATATTTTTCTTCAGCACTACACACGTTCTGGGCATCTCACAGGAGAGGTCCCAAATTACGTTATTGCTGTTGTGGCTTCGACCCCTAATCTGGCCTCTGTAGATCCACGGCTCCTGTATCAGCACTATGCCCAGGTCCTCCGTGGCAAACCTGCTAGCAATGACCGCCGAGGCGGCCACCGCATGATGCAGGTTAACCTGGGCTACTGCTACCTGTTGTTTGCTCATAACTGGGGCTTGTCATCGACATCAGAGAGCAGCAAATCACTCACGCTTCTTTCGAGTTCGAGCCTGCTCATGTCTGCCAATAATTCCTGCGTAGTGCGCACGTAGTCGACCCGGCTGGTGGTGGTGCTGGCCCCGGGAGCACTTGCGAGAGCTGGGTCGTGAGCTTCCGCGGGTTGCTGGCTGACCGGTGAGAGCGTGGCTGACTCAGCCGATGTGGCAGCAATGGAGTCAGCTGCCGCGTCGACTTGAATGTCTTGCGACTCTGACTCCTTGCTGCCTGACGTCCTTTGCCTCCACGGCCTCACCGGTTGACGTTGAACCCGGCCCTCGATGCTGACGTACGACGCTTCTTCGATTCCCAGATTAAGTCTGAGACCGTTATCTTCAGCGGCGCATGAAATGACCTTCCACGCAGACGTGTGGATGTTCTCATTCTGGGCCTGCATGAGCCCCAGCGCTTACTCAGACGATTTATCAGCGCACCTCGGAAGGAACACTTTGATATTGTGCACCAGCGGAATGTCCTTGCCCCTCCTGGTGCACAACACAGACCCCGTCCACCCTTCAATATTTGGAACTCTTTCAGTCAGCCAGGCGACTGTCTGCTCATCCTTGCAGTCCACAAGGAGCATACCTGACCTGAAATATACCCCACAAAACACCAGTGGGTGCATCTACCCTCTGAGTACCTTATCCATAATAGCGTCCTGGAGTCTGGATAGGTCCTCAGGGGACAGGGCAGCAACAGGGTAATCACAAGGCAGCACAGCTATCCGGATGCCTCTACGAGATTCAGAATAGCTGGGCTGCTGAGCGGCTCCGTCCTGTGGCTGTCCCTGGCCCGCAGACCCATACAGGCCCCTTGACTCTGTCGGAGGGGGTGGCTGCCCCCGCTGCCGTTTGGGGGAAGGTGGCTCAGGTGGCGTGACCTGGCAGCTGCTTCTCTTTGATGACGCTGTTGTTGCTGTATTCGTGCCTGTAGGTTCCCCGCTTCTCCGCCAATTGGCCGGAGGTACCACTTGACTCCGGAACCCCCCAGACCTGAACGGCGGTGGTCATCAAGGGCACCCGGTTGACCCAGCGGTGGCAAATGGGGAGGTCTGCACCTGCGACTCTTCTTCTTTTCCTGCCTCTGCTACCCGGACTCGTGGGACGCTGATGATGTCCGACATGGGGACCTTCGGTGCCTGCTAACTGATTCGTGCCTGCTATGTTATCGGTGTCTGCTGCAAGAACAATGCCTGCTCTTCGAGCGGCACCGACTTTTGGATCCGCGCCGGCTCTTGGAGCAGTCACGACTCCTGGAACGACACCGGCTTCTAGAACTGTGCCTACTTACGGAGCGGCGTCTGCCCTCATGCCTCACCGCCTCTAATTCTTTGGCGCGGTTCAACGCCCGTTCTATGGCGGCCCTGCTGGTGCTCGGCAGGACGGTGTGTTCAATGAAGAGGGCAGCCTCCTCTTCAGTTAGACTTTCGAGGAAGCTGCCACTGCGCCTGGAACCTCTGCCACTAAAGAGCACATTACTGATGTTTGCTGTTGTTGGTGCCACTGGTGTTGCTGTTGAAGTAAATACTGATGCTGTCGTGGTTGGCGCAGTTGTTGGCGCAGTTATCGTTGCGGTGACTGCTACCGCAGTACCCAAGGTTGCTGTTGTCGTTGCAGGTTTACCGCTGCCTTGCCCGACTTATTTGCTGTAGTTCTTGCTGATTTGGTTTTTGTTGTATTTTTGGTTGTTTTTTGTTGTTTAGTTGTGTTCATCTTGTTCGTACGACTGCCTGCTCGACGAGGCGAGCTCAGCAGTCAAAATAGTAGGAGGGGATCTTATCTGGTCCGCCGCGCCAGCGCCCCATGTCGCGGTAAGGCCACCGTTACTCCTTGATGCGGCCCGGTGTCGAAGAGGCGCCGTTATAATACAACCGGTTTATACCCTCCTGGCTGCAAAGCGTCCAATAGGCACGGTGTCGCGTTACACCCTGGATTAGGAGGTGGCAGTTCTTGGTCACTGTTCACCAGCAGCCCCAAACCGGAAAGAGGGTAGCGCGGAAGCTCCACGGGGCGTCCGCGTTACCCCAGACCCGAGAAGGACTGGTTGGTGATTCAGCTAAGCCCAGCACCAACGAAAAGGTGCCTGCCCTAGCGAGGACTTTATAGCTTTATTTCAGCCATATGGCCTTATTTCTCAATGTTATGTAATTTCCTATGGCGTTATTGCACGGCACCGCCGATAACGGCTAGCGTTCCTCAAGATAGGGTACTCGGACCATACTGTATATCATCTACACTTCAGATATTCCAACTAGCAAGGATATACTAACGTCCACCTTCGCAGATGATACTGCCGTAATAAGTCTCAATAGAGATTCAAGAGTATTAGAGAACCATTTACTACGCATAGAAGAATGGCTGGCAAACTGGCGGATAAAAGTCAACGAACAGAAGTGTAACATACAACATTTTCATTGAGACCGCAAGTATGCCCCCAATTGCATTAAATAATGTCCACATTCCACAAGCCATTTAGGAGACATATCTAGGAATACACTTGGATAGGACACTAACTTGGCGATAAACACATATCAACCAAGATTACACAAATGAAGCTAAAGTCAGCTAGCGTTAACTGGCTTATAAACAGTAAATCAAAATTGAAACTGGATTAAAAAGTACTTATATAATAAAGTCATTAAGCATATATGGATGCATGGTATTCAACTATGGGGTACGACATGTGCAACCAACATTGACAAGATCCAAAGATTCCAATATAAACCGCTAAGGGCCTTAACGGGAGCACCGTGGTATGTCCGCAATGAAAATATACATTGGGACCTTGGTATACCGATGGTTAAATCTGTTATCGACAGTAGCAGAGAAAAATATAAAATAAAACTGCGTAATCAGCTAAATCCACTGGCAAGTGGTCTGTGCAACACAACAAATCTAACACGCACGCGAAAAAGAGATCTACCAGCCTTTTGTTGAGCGACGTTAAACCAGCAGGGCTCAACCCCATTGTTTGAGCTATATTATTGTAAATTAGACGTAAGATTTTTAAACTTGTTGTTAGGCTGAATATATGTAAAATAAGCAGATCCAACAATTAAAAACACATACACAAATTTTGTTGAGCAAAGTGCAGAGAAAGTAGCAATTTTGAAGAAAATCGATTATCCTGTTCCTGTTAATAAACGCTTAATAATAAAAACCGGTTGAAAGCAATTGTAGGCTCCCCCAAAAATTAAAAAAATATTTCACAATAAATATTTGAAACATTTTTTTTAATTGTAGGAATGCAGTTTTATAACTCATTAAATTTTGAAAGTGCAAGTTTCAAGTGGTTGAGAAATCGCGCAAAAGTTAAACTGTTTATTTAAAATTATCAATAAAAAACAAATTCAATTTAAGTTTAAAACAAAAAAGAAAATGAGATCTCATCAAAAAATTCAATATTTGTTTTAAGTAAAAAAAAGTACATGTAACTAAATAGTGTTAGATCTATGAAAGTAATCTTTCAAAAATAAAAGGCTTAGTAAAAAAAGTACATGTTACTAAATAGTGTTAGATCTATGAAAGTAATCTTTCAAAAATAAAAGGCAGTTTAAATGTTTTGCAGTCAATCTCTTTTTTTAAGTTTTTATAAGGTTGATATTTTTCTGAATATACAAAATCTTAGAAAATACTTCTGTTGCGTTTTTCTTGCTTACATTGATTCAATTTTAATTCACTGCAAATTTATTTCGCTTTATAATTAGCTGGCCAAGGGGTCAATCTCATTCTGCGTTATCGTGAAGTGGCAAGTTTTTTCACTTTAACACCGCATTTATTTCGGTGTGAATTTGTGAAGATATTTTTAATTCACGATAACGCATAACGAGAATTGACCCCAGGGCGCTGATTTCAAGGCGAATTTGTACTGATAGCCAAAATAGTGTGCTTGTTGTACTTTTGTTTTGTTCTGATTGCCAACGGGCATATAATTGGCTAGTGTAGTGAATTCGCCTTAAGCTGTTCACTTTTTCAGTGCTGCCGATTGATAATCCTTTTGTGGTTGCAACAAGAATATAATGGATATGCTGCCGCATTTCGACTATTCCTAAAAAGCTATAACTTTACAATCTAAATAAAAAAACCGAGTTTCGAAAAATCATGATTTAAAAAAACCGCTCAAAAATTTATGAAAACCCCGAGGAAAACCGGTTTATAAAAAGCGAGTCAATCACCCTAGTATTGGGGTATCCATTATCAAAAGAATCCTTACAGATCATTGTCTGATTGGCGTACATACTTCGAGATTGGGAGTAATCGCGCCAGACTAATGTTGCAGCTACAAATGCGAAGAAGAGTTGGAGTGTGAAGCATCTCATCTGCCACTGCCCAGAACTTAACAGAAGACTATAGACGCTCGCATAACCATATCTGAAAGACCTTGCGGAGATAGCGGAAATCAACATAAAATCGATATCAAAGTTCATTATGTTACGAAATGGTCTGACAAATGTCGGAACATCGTACTGGAACGAAGATTGCATATGGCTCTCTCTAGCCATTCCAATCTAACCTAGCCTGCCATTAAATACAAATTGAATAGCAGATTAACTTGTGGTGCCGGAAACAGTTGGAAGAAAATTCAGTACATCATTCCAAAATGTACGAGACTTTTGGTTATTTTAAGAACACTGCGATAGTTAAAGGAACTTTCCTAACTTGCACCTGAGCTGCAAATGATGGATTTTTTCTTCACGATCCGTGCTTATATCTGGACCTGCGAGCATGATCAAACAACTTGATTACTTTAGTTTTATTCCGCTTTTTATCAAACTACACGAAATTATGCTTACTATTTTCATACACTTGAATAGGCACAAAACACATAAGCTAGACGGATACAACAAGAAGTCCATTGCGAGGTCAGCATCTTCTTGTCGAGATAGTGAACCAAATTTTAAGAAAAAACGTTGGTGTTCATGACACCACAAGGTGGATGATGAATGTACACTTGTATTCTGAAAACTTCAAAAAGGGACATCAATTGATGCACAACGCTAAGAATCACGACTGGAATTTTGTACGACCCGGATGTCTTGGAAGGACGACCAGAAAATGGAGGTATTCTCCGGCGGAAACTTTAATTTAGATGGCTGCAACGAATTTAATAACAGGCGATAAAAATTGAAACGAATTTTGGTCCAGCTAATGTTAAGGCTGTTTATTATAGATTTTCTTGTGCTGATTACGAATCCAAAGGTAAAAAGCTTTCATCAGCTCCAGATTTTGCGAATAACGAGTTCAAAGTGTCAAAAAATCGCTTTTTTGCAATATTTGAGAAACTCTAGCGAATAAATAAAAGGAGACAGAGGCTAGCATTGCCACTACCGAAGCGAGAACCGAATGAATACATTCCCTCAAGGCGAATTTATACAAGGTGGTGTTACTGGCGAATTTGGATTTTCGCCGCGGTACTTCTGAATGTCAAAATAATGTGTTTGTTGTAAACAAGGCGCAATCATATTACAACAAACACATCATTTTGACATTCAGAAGTACCGCGGCGAAAATCCAAATTCGCCAGTAACACCACCTTGTATAAATTCGTCTTGGCACCACCTTATATGAATTCGCCTTTATCTTCTCTTAAGTTCAATGGC
>JAPVRG010097043.1:9510-24641 GCA_029783565.1 Rhagoletis cerasi | reverse complement strand
TGAGCGATTGATAAAAACTAAAAATGTAATTCTTCTTCTTCTTATTTGGCACTACAACCAGTTGACGTCTTGGGCCAAGACCAAAAAGCTGCCAATTACCTCTCTTCTTTCCGGATTTGTGCCAGTTGTTCATCCCAAGTGTAGAACGACCTGCCTGTCCTTTGATTGCATTCGTGGGCGCCCTTGGTTCCATTGCCCACCAATGGGTGCTGAGTCGAAGGATCTTTTTACCGAAGCGTCGTCATCCATGCGTATAACATGTCCAAGCCGGCGCAATGGTTGTATTTTTACGCGCTTAACTATGTCCATGTTTCTGAAAAGCTCGTAGAGTTCGTCATTCCATCTTCTTCGGTACTCGTCGCCCACGCGAACATGGTCGCAGATTTTGCGCAGAATAGTTCTGCCTAAAGCACCCAAATCCTTCCCATCTTTGTTCGACATCGTCCACGTTTCTGCTCCATATAAAAGAACGGACATGATGAGAGATTTTTTTAGCGTATTTTTTCGCCGAGAGAGGGCTCTGCTTTACATTTATGTTCAGTTTTGGTATAACCTAAGATTCGTGTCCTGCTTTTCATTACGAAAAAATGTATATGTGTCCTGCACACTGTCTTCTTTTCATCATAATCTATGGAAATATATTAAAATTCTTGTAAGATAATGGAAAGGCCATCCTGATGACTGGAGGCCAAGACCGTTTAGGCGGTTACAGCTCCAAACAAGAAGAGGCAGACATGCGATGAATTGTGAAACGATTTCCGACATACCTTTACAAATCGTTCCATAATAAATCACATTGCTACCCTGTCGCAAGCACCAACAACCAAAAAGAGAAGAACAATGCGTCTTTGCTATTTTTTATCGCTTCATTATCTCCCAAATATTTAATTGTTTTAAACAAAATGGCCAATTATTGTGAAATATCCAACTAAACGGCAACGACGTGCATTTAAACGCTTCTAATTTTCACTCAGTTTACTTATTTAACTAAGCATACACGGAAACAGCCACGCTGCGCAACAATTTAAGACTTTAACAATTTGTTCGTATATTTTTATGAATTTCATGCAATTTGTTAATTTGCCGACTAATCACAATTATTTAACAAATACAAGTATCAGCGCCTGCGGCCAACTATTTACAGAAATCACTTTCAGACGTACATATGTATGCATATTTGTATGTATGTACATACATATAAATTGCATGACACTTCCCTCTCCTGCGAAAAACGCGCTTTTAGCTTAGTTTTACATGGAACTACATATGTCGGGGGAAGCGTACGACGAATGCTTCATATGAACGTGTAATTTAGTTTGCAACGCTTAAAACTTATTACACTCATTGGGAGGCGGAGCGCCGGAATGTCTTTATTACAAAAAACCAAAAAGTTGTCCCTCACTGCATATTTCGCTGATAGTTTAATAGTTTTGGTAGAGGTGCATACTAGGGATGTCAATTTTTTTGCATTTTGAAGATCCCGGGATTTTCTTGATCTCGTTATCACAATCCCGGTTTCCTGGGATTGGTCCCGGAAATTAGATATTTATTATTTTGCAACAACTTTACTGGAAAAAGTTGCGAGCACCATATTTCATTTCAAACTTTGCATAAAAATTATGAAAATTCAACAAATTTTACCAATTTCCACAAAAATTTTAAAGTTTTTATTCAGAACTTTAAGAAAAATTTCCGGTATGCATTTTTATAGCCAAGTAAATTTTAATAGGATTAAATGCATGTATCAAGTGCCTGCAAAACACCGCTTATTTTTGATAATTTTTTTTGCTCACGCTGTCACGCATTTTCTTTAATACAAAGTATGCTTGACAATTTCTCTTATATGAAGAAAATGCGTAGCAGCGTTAAAAGTCAACGCGAATTCTTATTCACATGAAACTTGCACCTCATCCTTCTACAATTTAATGATAAATCCAAATAAATTTTCAAAAATTTTGACTCAATAAAATTTATTTAAATACTTTCCATGAATGCACACATATTTTCGCCTTAGGTGTATCGAAGCGCACCGGCCAACAGCTAGTGTAGGTATATGCAACTAATTCAATTTGCAGTTAGTTGCTAACAAAACTCTAGTTACTTTTAGTAACACAATTAACACAAAATATTAAAATATAATTCATAAATAAATAAGAAATATTTAGTCTTACTTAGTTTTATTATACTCCATTTCATATGCTTCATTAGAAATTACAAATCCCAAAATTTATCGGATTTCCGGGAATTAAAAAAGACATCACTAGTGCATACATGCAAGGTATGTATATATGTATATTCGAAGTGTTAGTGTGTCACATGGTGCCGCTTGTCAATTTAGTACTGACTTTTTTGCATGTGTTCCAATGGAAGTTACATATGTACAGACCAAATAAATACATATGTATGTGCGACATGCGACTATTATGGTGCATCGTTGGCATTTTGTCCAGCATGCTTAATGCAGCAGACCCTCATCGTCATCGACTGCGTGGGTTGTGTGGCAAATTATTGCGTTGCAGCGACGGAGTGGAGTGTGTGCGCGCTTGAGCATGGGTATGTGAAATTTAATCACACGGGATGCGAAACTTACGAAAACCTTAAAATCTAAATTATGCAGGAGTTCCCAAAATTGTGTGAAATTAATCTTAACTTCATAAGTCGGGCATACAAAAAAATATTTTTTTTTGGTAAGAGCTGGGGAATATCAATTTCCGGGTTTATGTTTAAGGTTGAAATGGCTAAATAATAGATACCTCTCCACACATGGGCCAAGAACTATGGACTTAAATGGAGTAACCATCCCTCGAAGTTTGAGTTCACTCGGCTACAAGCCGCTTAGCATTTGTGTGTTTTTTGGCCTAAAGCTTTTAAGGCTGCCTGCTTGTCAAAGCAGATAAAGACTTGTTTAATCCCTATCTTCATGCGTGGTAGTTGCAAAAATGTGCCATTTTTTAACTTAGCATTAGAGTGAAAATTATTAGCTCTTCACATTCTTTATCTTAGATTACCTTTTAAACAATGCTAACATGATAAGTGTAACATGATAAGTAGTCTGTTATGATGATGATGCCAACCTCCTCCTTTTTTTGAAGTCGGTTAAAAATTTATGTAACCAAATTAGTCGAATATTTTAATTTTTAATCATTTATCTCTATTTGGGCCGACATTTTTTCATGTTGAAGCGCACTATCTGAACGGCAAGAGTTTTCCAAATACATATCGTAGATTCTACAGGAAATTGAAATTTGTGTAGCGTTGCCAATGCACTTTTCAGGCTTATATACTTAATTGAAATTAATTAACCATTCATCTGGTATTAAAATTATAAGAATAACAAAATTTACTGGGAACGTTATAAAAACTTCAATTTCCTGTAGAATTGGTCATATAAGCTATATATTAAATGAAAGATATGATTTTGGGCTAGAACTAAGGAAACCTAAAAAAAAATGGCCTGACCAGATTTCGATAAAATGCCCGACATTCCGGACCAATAGCTTCTTAATTTTTTGTGTACTTGGATTCCTGAAAGTTTGAAAAAAAAATTAAATGAAGGTATGTACAGACGGACAAGCACACATATATATATATACCAAAAAAGGATGTAGCGGAGACACAAACAAAAATCAATATAGCTCTAGATATTTGCAACTAATGGCCGGAATGCAATGTATAAGGTATTGTTGGAGAGGTACTAACCTATATAATAACACTTAACAGGTTGGTTGGTATCTACATGCCCCCTTAAATCGACATTAGCAAAGAAATTTGTATTTTTTCGCCACCATTTGTATACTAAAGCTACTTTTTAAGAATTCGTAGGATCGTTTCTAAATTTTGTATGCATTTGGCGCTGTAGTGGAGTTATTTATAAAAGTCGTATTTGTCAACCGATCTCGTCCAAATTCAAAATGTATGTTACTCTCACAATAAAAGATACTTTTGCAAAAAACGGTATAGAAAATCCGTATGTATTGTATGAAATGCTTCTGCACCAAATGTACTCATAACATCGAAAGGGATAAGTATTCCATAGAGTATCACAACGCTATTAATTTTGGCCTATGTGTGAGGAGGGTTATGCTCTCCAGTTGTTTCAACCCAAACTGAGAATTTTTGCTTTACAAACCGTCTTCGCTTTGTATCTCTATTTTTGCATTGACCAACGCAAAAGTTCGTTTGTAATGAATAAAAAAGTTTAAATTTTTAAGTTTTTTGTTTCGGTCACGTATTTTTAAAATTGTTGCTTCTTATGAAATTTTACCCTCCACTAGTTGAGCCCGCAATCCGCCTGCGGGTTGCTTCTTTAATTTAAGTATTATATTTATTTTGGACAGCTAAAAATACTTTATCAAGTAGCCATTTTTAACTGTCAGGGCTTAGTTCAAATTTTATTGATGATTCTTATTAATTGACATACCTTTTAACTAATAACAGAAAAAAATCGGACCTTTGAGCTGTGTTGCCAATTGAACCAAAACTGGTAGTTTCGTTTCTTAAAATATGGCTTTGGTAGGTTGTCGGTTTTTTGTGATTTTCGAGGATTTTTGGTAGGCAAGCAGTTAATTTATTAATTTTTTGTTTAATCTTACTTACGAAAATTTTCTTTCATAAATACTTCAAGTATCTCCATTTTTGGAAGTTCCGATTTTGTTACGAATCTTTAAAGAAAATCATATGCAGCGGTTGACACGAACTCGTAAAAAAATTTCCGTACTATTTCTTAGAGAAAAGTCTAAAAAATTCTTAAAAAATTCTTAACATCACAGCGATTTTCTTCCAAAATTTCGTAAACGAATCGAAGTGTGCTCAGTACATTTCATCTTACAAAATACTAAAAAAAAAACGGAAAGGAGATAATGCTTTCTTTACGAATTCTTTAAGATTTCTCTGCTATTCAGAATACTCTGAAAGCATGGTTTGCAGGGGAATTGAGTTTCTTTTTTTTACCGACTTCTAAAAAAGAAAAGGTTATCAATTCGTCTGAATATTTTTTTAATGTATGTTAGCGGATTACTTTGGACAACGTTGACCGTTTTCGATAACTTTTTATTGGAAAGGTTGTACCTAAAGTGCGGTCCCATACTAATTTAGTTCAGTTTCGATCTTTGGATCATGAAGAAATTATCGCTTCGCCTAAATTTTTATATGAGAATTGAAGTTGGTTGTCTTATTTTTTTTTTGCTTAAAAATTACTTGTCTTTAATAAAGTGTTATTTGTATGTTATCTAAATCACATTTTCAATGCAAGTCGCATTTTGGTAGGCTGAGGGCGATTTTGGACCAGTTTTGGTAGGAAAAAAACGTGCTATGTGGCAACACTGCCTTTGAGCTGTCATTTAAAAAAAGTGGACGTACAAGCAAAACAAATATATTTTGAAATAATTTTTAATCTCGGAAATTGCCTCAATAATAATGCTCTTAAGTAAGACGGGAGGACTTTCCCGGTAACTCTGTATAAGCGAGGCAACTTTCAGCACATAAAAACCGAAAATTTATTGAGGCGTCTTATATGTAACTGATTACAGATATTGAAAAGTTTGTGAACCAATGGCATCATCTTCAAAAATTATATATTTCATAAACATACATATGCACACATGCAAGTTTTCGCTTGTGTACATACGTATGTATATTTACAATAGCAGGAAATTAAGTCATTATATAGAGGTGGAATTTTACAACCTTTTTTCTTGGTTTAGGCAAAAAAAGTGAACGGTTTAGTCGCATCGGCGCTAATGCAGAGCAGCGGTCCCAAGTTGGCAAATGCCAAGAAAAAAAAATATAAAAATACACAAAAACAAGTGTGAAAAAATTTATTGCTATCAAAGTTTCCGCCCTGCGCATATGTATAAGCATACATACAAACAGTCTAGTCTTATTTTCAAACATCCAAAGGCATAAGTTTGTGCCCGCGCTTTAGAAAAATAATATCGAATTTTTATAGGCGGCCTTAAAATGGATTATAGTTGCACATGCGAGCATTATTCGTGTGCATACACACACTGCAATGGCATCGTTTATCTTGCAACATATTTCTCTAATAGCGCCAACTACCGACAACACACTGCCAGTCTGTCCAAACATAAACTTATACTGTCACATTTTCACACATTCTTAGAGGTACGAGTATCAAATAAACAAATATTCCTGTGCACTTGCATTTGCATGCAAGCAATGCTGCGAGTAAGTTGCCACATGGTAAGAGGTGAGTACATTAAAATGCGCAGCAAAGGTCAATTGCACACACTTTGATATTATTAAATACTTAAATATATGTATGTATGTTTGTCTGTCTTCGCAAGCGCTTTTGCGCCTAAAAATTTACTTAGCATATAATAGCCCGTACGAGACTTATGTGCGAGTAGTGGTCGGTGTGGTGCACCATCTGGCGCTGATCTTGCCTGTCTTCTTTGCTGATGTAAGCGTCTGTGCCGTATGGCGTCTATCGTCGCTACTCCGTTTATTTTCCTTTGTTTTCCGCTTTTATGATGCCCACTCATTTCAATGGCAATTTCCTTGTGTTTATATATATTTATGTATATGCGCTCTGGCGGCAATAATTGATGCGTTCGCTTGACCTGTAGGAGTTGCTAAATCACAGATTATCCATGCAAGACAATCGAGTAAACGCCCATTGAGGATTTGTTGCATGCGATTAAAGCTTCGCCAGCATTGCATCTTTTTTTTGTATTTTTTTTCATATGCTTTTTATTTCTGCAGATTCAGTGAATACGATGATTTTCCTGCAGGAAGTTGATTCACAGACGGAAGTATGGACAAAGCTGTATTATTAACCCGTAATTGACGTTTATAAAAGCACTGATACTCACACAATTTCTAAGAATTCTAGAAAGTATTAAGAATCATCAAAAAAATAGTTGTGTGCCACACTTTTCTCTTAACCTGTAGATGCATCTAAAGATACATTTTAGATAATCCTCAAAAGTAGATGAATTTTTAATTTGGAGCTTTTTCAACTCAGTAAACTTTCGAAGGGTACTCATAGGCCATCTACAAGTCTTTCTAAAGTCTTATATCTGCAACATGGGCTATAATTCGGTATCCCCACCGGTATTTCGGGTAACTTTGGCACTGAAATATTTAACACTCCTCGGTTGCATTAAATTATTTGAAGCCATATTATAGTAACCAGGCCCAATTCGGTCGTATCGCCGTATATTTTTGGTTGTATTCCACTTATAAAAATATCTATGCAGTCGCTCCAGAGGGCCTACTTATTTGTTAAACATAATTTCTTGGCTAGCGCTAGTTAAATATTTCCACAGCATTTAAGCTCCCACAAGGGTTAAGGTATGTAAATGTATGCAGATATTTGAGAGATGTGCATCAATTTTCCTTGTAGCCTGCACGCAAAGGTCAATAAATTGCGGGTTATTGAAAATTGTATTTGAAAATAACTTATTTACACTCAGTTGTTGATTGGCCATTTAATATCTCCATTAAAAAGTCGTTGGTAGCGCTAGATTGTAAGGTTTATGTAATGCAGTCAAATTCGATGAAAAAACATAAATAATTTTTGTCAGGACAAAATTGCAATAAAAATAAATATTTACGTCTCACATTTTCGCTCAGCGTTTAGCTGAGGCTTTCCCCTAATTTGTGGTATGCGTCTTGTTGTGTAGTTGTTTCATGAATATATTTTAAATCATAAGTAATTATATTTATTGCTGAAACAATAAGCTTTGCTTTGAAAAAAAATTTTAATGGCGAAAATCCGCTGGCAGTGAAAGAATTTACAAATTCAATAGGTTAGTTTGTTTGCCTCTTTTTCTTTTAAGTAATCTTCTAGATAACATTAAAAGTATCCACTACGCGGAGTTCAACTGTTGATGAATTCCCGTGTTTCAGTCTTATGTCTAGCCAACGCTAGATAACGACACACAATGTTTTTCGAAGTGGAATTCGAGGTGGCATACCGTCTTCGAGGTGAGGAAAATCCATGTGGGGAAGGGTATCCAAAAAAAAACTGGACTATTTGTACCCCTACGGCTTCTTAGTAAATACCGTGCTCAGATTTTACCCACTTCGTATTTGTAAGTCTCGAAGAAGGCGAACTTAGTCCGCAAAATAGTTGTGGGCAGAAAAGAACATATTTCCCTCACCAGCTCTGACCTGGTACTCAGCACAATTTTGCCGCACCTTTAGCTGCCAAGAGTTTAAGAGTGTTAAAATCCTGCTTACGATGTTAGAAGGCTGTATTCAAATAAAAATATAAAAGCGCCTTTCGAACTCTTTTCAACGGTTTTTCTGAAAGACTGAAATTTTATCGCCTGTTGCTTAAACACTCGCACTTGTTCAGTCATCTATTCTTGTCTCGTCCGTCCACCAATGTAGATAAATACATATCGAGGTTCAAGGTGGGAGAATAAATTTTTTCACACTTATCGGTAAGTGGTTTTAACCTGGAAAAGACTTCGTTTAGCAAGCAGCCGGAAAACCCGCTTCTTTCCAACCCTGTCATTTACCCAAAATATCTTTCTATTGCTTGTCTTCATGAAGAGTATCGCCAGATAATTATCGAGGCTGTTATTGTTTGAGCAAAAATATATAGAATGGAATTCATCTCAAAGGCGACTCTGGGACCCTGGTGGAACAACTTTCCAGTGGTACTGCGACCTTGCAGTTTTTGTCCACCAGACTATAAACGCATTCACAACAATTGGGCGGACTATCGGACGGTATAGCCATTCTATTGACTTAAGGTGCAGATCCCATTTCCGATCAAAAATTCTTCATCAGGCTCACATGTCTTGTGTGACTTTACTAAAAGTTTTTTCTGGATGGGAATCCCAATTTAGTCGCTTAAAGAGGGTAATTCCAAGGTATTAGATTTAGTGAGAGTATTTAAACACTCAACCTAAGTTCGGATTATATTTTATTGTGAACGGTGCAAGAAGAACTTTCTGTGAGTTAATGCTAAATCCGCCGTTGGAGAAACAGTTTGGAAACACACACATATCGTCTGACTTAGTTCTGCCGAATTTTTCTATAACAGTAGTAAACAGTTTTGGGTAAGAGCTCGTTCATCACGGCATATCAAAATTAAGGAGAAAGGAAATCTCCATATCATCCCCGTATAAATAATAGCGCTCACAAATGCATATGTCGGCTATTAATAGACAGAGCAGGGTAACGATGACATATTCAGCTATTTTTTGAATTGGTGCTGGTAAGTTACCATCACCGCCTGCAGTCTTGGAATGGGCTAAAGGACTATACGGTCCAACGTGCCTTGTGTTTGTCAAAGTTGGAGCCATATCTGCTATGACTTCTCGTTGCATGGGATTCATGTTCCGGGAATGCAAGAGTAAACCAATCGTATTCCAACGAGGAAAATTTGAACACACTTAAATCAAGTATTCAGAGTATGTCGATTGTTGTTAGTAAAGATATAATATTTCCTACTTTGCCTAAGGAGTTCCATCTTATTTTGAATTAATTTCGATAGAAATTGATTCAGGCGGGAAGTCTTTTTCAGAGTCTTTACAAGTACAACGACGAGGGAATATTTATAACGTCTAACAAGTTTATTGTAATCAATGAGAGGTGCCGAGTATTCATCCCACCGACGTGATCTTTTTGTCCTCCTGAAAAGCCCTTTTGACAAGTTTGCGGTTTGCATGCAATTCCCTGTTACACTAGAAAATCTTACATGTTATTAAAGAATAGCTACGAACTGCGCTCTCTGGAAGGCAATCCAGCAGCATGCCGTACACCAGATTCGCTTCCACCTCCATTTCATCGAATGAGTTGATGGTAGTTAGCAGCGAGCCTGTTCTGGCACTCACCAGCTTTCCGTAAAGGTCTCAGTTAGCTTTACCGTGCAGAAAGACCAATTTCGGAGCTCTTATCGCGAGGGAACTTCGTCTGAAACTTGCCAATTCATAAAACAAAATTGCTACAGATATGGATGTCTAGTAACTGTTCCCTTGCAGAGGCGATAAAAGTAGGTTTGAATCTCTTCTTTTAAAAATCTATATTATTTTCACAGAAAAGGTAATCACTATTTTTATTAGAACATGGCGGACAATGACATCGTATAGATGTAAAAAAAAATTATGTGAACGAAAACCTTTATTTTGTACTCCCTTCTTGAAAAGGTCATTCAGGCAGAAGTTAAGATACTCGGAACCTATGGGAAAATATATGTCTATTTTGCAGGCTGAAGCATACGCTATAGAAAGATGCGCGGACTTTATTATCAAATCGCTACTGAGATAATCTACCTTGTCTAGAGCAGTCCAAAGCACTTTTAGGAACATATAACCTAAAACGCTTCAAGGCATGTATGAGATTATTAAAATGACTTAAGAATTGTTACAGGAACCCTAACAGGATATTGCAGGCTGAACTATCACCTGACCAAACTGGGAATTGACTCACATGAGCGACGCAGATTTTGGAGGACGGATAACGAGACTGCACAGCACATTTTAGAAGAATGTCCTGCACTGATGCACAAACGCAAAAGGCACCTTGGTAAACATCTGATAACCAAACGTGAAGTGAAATCCGTGGACTTAGATTCTATATTAAAGTTTCTCCCGGATACTGGATTAATAGACACACTATAAATTCATTTTTTTATTAAAAGAGTGGAAGGACTACCAAAGTAAAGTAGTGGAAGGAATACGAAAGTAATCGAATTTAATTAGAAACTAGTAGTAAAACTATAATCATAGATGTACCTCCTCGGCTTTAGTAAGCCTTAAGAAATGAAAGCAATATAGAGTTAAAGCTCTCATAAGCAGATGCTCTTTCTTAGAAGCGGTCAACTCCTTAACAAACACGGAAATACAAGCAAAACATAGCCTCTCATAAGCTATCGCGAAACTCTAATACGCGGACAATTTTGTCTTTTTTGTAGTTATTTTCCTCCCCACATATAAGTAACGTTATAGAAGACTTAAGACATTGCCCGCTTTATGAGCCATTAAATCAATTTAAAAATTTGTTAAATAATCAATTGCAATTAAGTGCACCTCCACCCCTTTTCTTCTCCTCATAACTTCACAGCCACAAGTGACACTCCATCAATTTTCCTCAACCGGTTTGTTGACAAGCATTTCGTTGATTTCCCAACCCCTCCCAAGTAGGTGGCTTCAATAGTTGAAATCGTTACAAATGATTGCAGCAGTTTGCAGTTATTTGCAACTATTTTGCTGCCGTTGCCACCAGCTATATTGGCTGTAAATACGCCAACAACTTTGTGCCTACACACAAACACAGCTGAGCTGCAAGCAATAAGAAGAACAAACAACACCACCCAGTTGACAATAATTTGTTCAAGTAAACTCGTTTACACTGATAATTTAATTTGCATAGTGCAAATTTATTGCGCTGTTATCCTTAAGTATCGCATACGCGATATCACCAAAGTGCACACCAAACAACCTCAACCTTACCGCGGCCCGCCGCCCCCCCTTCAGCGTCTTTATCCACCAATAGACTACTGCATGCGGCATGTTGCATGTTGCACTATCATACCTAGGGTACACATAGATAGATGCAAGTACAAGTATCTTGCTACTCAGCATATCAGCGCACGTATCTCAATTGCACCTCCATCGCCGTCGCTGTCATTGCCGTTGCTGCTGCTGCTGCCGCCATCACCATAACCGTTGTCGCTCGCTATGGCCGCCTGCGATGGCAGTACTGCTCAGTCAAACGATTGTGCGGTGACGTACAGATTGGCTAACACGACATGCCACTAGCAACAGCAAATAGCGCAACAGCGCCCCAGCACCCTGTTCATTTGTACTAAACTCTGCTGCGAATGCTTTGAGAGCGTACTGGCATTGCATGGCGCTTATCAATTTGCATCTACACTCGTGTTTATTTATGCACTATTTGTGTTTGTTTGATCGTTATCGCCGTCAACTTGTTCATCGTCGCAGCGTTCCGTGCACTTGCGCGGCACGGCGCGACGCGACGCGACGCGGCGTATGCGCATGCGCGCCATGTCGCACCGGTACTCACTTCCTTTTCTCACACCCTCACCACCTCGCACTTCTCGCACACTAGCAAACTTTTGTGCATGCACATACACTCGATGTTCACATAAAGTTTCAACTTGACATCGCCGACAAATTACCTACACTTTTCTTGCCTCTCCGTTTATCTGCTTCGATTGCTCTGTGCAAGCTGAAGGCAAGTGAAAAACTGATTTAGCATGCAATTGCCAGTTTCTATATACAATTTAATTGTTGTTATCGTTGTCTAACTATATTGTAGATGATAAGAAAACTTCGTTTGGTTTAAGTCGTATATAAATGCCACCCATGCGATGGTCCTTGCGTGCATCATCTTCTTCTTTATCGGCAGTTTAGCACCCTTTGCGAGATAAGTCATTAAAGAATTGGAATATTTTTTATAACGGTTATCAATACTTCATCTGAAGAACATATATACATCTATATGTGAGAAAATATTATTATTATTTTTAATGGCGACATAATTACCAGAAAGACGGCTTAGCTAGAGTTAAAAATTACTCCATGTTTAGGTTACGCATTAAGTTCAGCACTTTTGGGAATGGCATATTCCACATTCGGTAGAAACTATGCAGGGTGTCTCTGTCCCGCTCACACTTCGTAAAATTAATTTCTTCAAAAATCAATATTGTCCATTATTTAAGAAACAATTTATCAAGTGTCACCCCATTTTGGAATCCTTAAATAAATGCGCCAACTTTCAAAGGTACTTGTCAAACTAGTGTAGTACATTTTTTTCAGTACAGTCAGTTAAAGTTGTGCGAAACAATAAATTTGAAATTTTTTTTTGGGCAAAAATTGTTATTTTCTTCCAAGCTTGAGCACTTAGCTACAAATTTTAGACGACAATTTACAGAAGTGCCATTCCATTTTGACTAGTGGGACATTTGTGATCAATTGTGAATTATAACTATGTCGTCAGAACTTATACAACAGTGAATAATATTTTTTAATGTAGACAAATAACTAATGTATAAAATGCCTTTAAAAAAATACCAAACAATTTGTAAGTCCTTTGTTGCTATTATTTGAATGAATGTGACTTGTGGGACACCGGAAACCCCTCTATTTTACTTTTGTGCATTCAAAGACGAATTTTATTCAAAACAACTTCACTTTCAGCGATATTTTTTATGTGTTGTAAGACACACACTATAAGCTTTCGTTTTTATTAAAAATTAGGCTGATATAATCTTCATAGAAATATTTAAAATTGTGACTGTTGGGACAGGTCCTTGTGACTGGTGTTAAGTAATTATGTATGAAGTAAAAGTTTCAATGTACAAAAATTACATCTTCTTTTTATTTTTTTAACGTTTTTACACAGATAAATGAAAGGTAGTCATTTAGAAAGACTACTGAAATAGGGATAATTAAGGCATTTTACATAATTTTTCGTTTTCCTCTTTTACATGGAATTACCCAGAAGCATTACTCAGAATTACATAAGAAAAATAAAATTGAGAAAAAATAGAAATTTCTAGTAACGGGAATTTAAAAACCATCAAAGGGTGTAGATTTTTCATTTTTTGCAACGCCTGTCACCCGTTTCCGGCTTGACGTCGACTTCTGGGGCACCCTGTATATAGTCTTCTAGTGGGTGATAGAAAGTTTAAATAAGCTAATAAAATCCTTGTTTGCCGCTTGTAAAGTGATCAAAGATTATATTAAAATGCAATCAAACATGCCTTCACATGTTTTATTTTAAATAATTGGGGTGTTCATAGTGCGTTCCAAATTCCATTGGAAAAACCAAGTTTTAGTGTTTATTAAATATAAATTAGAGGGCATCCAATGGAAGGCGGTTCGTAGCAAAGTGTGGAGTACGTAAGAGCAAAGGGAACATGATGTCCACCTCATTTCCATCGGGACCTTTGAATAAGCACCATTAGAAACTATTTTTAGTTTGAAAGCAATACAGTTATTATAAACTTAATTGCCGAATTGACCCATACAATAAATGTCTGGTAACACTAGTAAAGTTTTGCGATGACGGCGAGAAAGGGGTTTGATGCTAAAAATGTCTCAAAATGTAGACGTCTACATTTTCAGACACAATTTTGAACGAAGATGAATGAATCTTTTTGTTGGAAAAAATTTCAGTCTCAGATTAATGAGCATAACTGAAAACCAAGTAACGAATTTTTAGCCGAAAAACCCAAAATTATGAAAATTCCTTTGACCCTACAATTGGTCTCCTCAATTTCCTCGGAGGTTGGACAAAATATTTTAAGAGCATTGAAGCATGTGTTCCACTTTTTTATAGTTTTTACTGTCTGCGCAGCAATGATGACTTGGACTAATTTCTTTAAATCTGTGCTTACTTAGTAGAAAGACCATAATATCATTTTCTCCTAGAATGGTATTCGTTCTGCTTATTTAGCCTTGAGATCTACATACAATTAAGTGGGAATATGCTATACTCGTATATTCTCCGGTTCGTTTTCGTCAAAATTAATTTTAGGCGATCCCTAGCCTTTCGGAGTGGTTGCCATCCGGCCAATGCCCCGTAAAAGCCGCTATTAGTCTCGCTACGTAAGGTGCGCATTTTTCTAGCGTTTACTAGCAGATGGGCTACAAGAGCCGGGCGCCATGCGTAACCTATAACCCGATAACTATCTGAGGATTGCTGAAAAAAATTTTTTGTACATAGTTCTATTGGAGTTGAGTTTCAGTCCCCGATCAAGGCAGATGTTGCGATGGCTAATGAGTCAAATAAAATCTGCTTAAAACTGGCCTCTAACTTTATTTTAAAGGATGCTGTGCTATGCGTCAGCAGATACTTCCGCCTTAAAAATACTGATAAAGCCAGGAAGTTGGGCTGACATTATTATATAGTCCCAGAAATGCAAATAAAATGCCTGATCGAGCTCTGCGTTTTATTTTGTGGCCACGTGGAGGTAGTAAGTACCTCGCTCCAGTTGTGAACGAAAAAGAACTCAGAAAGGGCTTGTGAAATTCCATTTCCGGGCGTGTGTAATCGACGTCCTGTATTATGTTGTACAATTGTCGATTATTCTTTCTTTCCGCATAACCAGTTCTATGAGTCTTAAAGTAGACATTGAAGCGGTCTAAATTATGTGAATGTCTATACGAAATTAGTTTGTAATATTA